>JASPKZ010009570.1:0-25236 GCA_030220185.1 Diploptera punctata
AAAATTACATATGCAAGATTAAAAAACACAACTATGAATCTTTGAAATAACCTGGTGACTAAGGAGAGGGATTGATTATGGACGTTTGCGGTCAGCCATCAGTTGCATGGATGTCAGTCTGCAGGAGAGAAGCCGTTGGACATCAGTGTGAACGTAATACAGCATTGAGACTGTTCACAAATGAAGTGAAGAACTCGAGTCTGCATGGGAGTTAGGAAGTATGAGGTGAGTGAAGAAACAACTAAACAATATGTCGATAAACATCATTACCAAGAATGCCATCTGATAACTTTATTCAGAAAATATTTTTATTGAGAATTTATATATTACTTTATATGGTAGAGCTTCATATTTTGATGAACGCAAAATACATTAGTATTAATGGTTTATTTTAGGAAGTAATATTTGAGGTTCTTTTTAATCAAGTTTATTTTTGAGTCTAGAATCATCTTTATCTCCATTTAATGTTGATTTGTACTTGAACAGTTTCAATATAATCTTTTATATCATTCTTCAGCTTGCCCAGACTGATGAGTTTTATGTTATGAATCCTGGATGTCATAACAGCTCCCTCTTCTCTATGGCCAAGAACCCTTTCTGCTGAATGTTGACATACTTCGAGGGTTATTCGGCCATACGGAAGAGGGAGGCTGATATTTGCATCCAGGATTCTTAACATGAAACTCATCAGTCTGGGCAAGCTGAAGATTATATCGAAACATGTCCGAGATCAAATCATATTCAATTGAGGTAAGATATTATATTTGAAGAGAAAAATTTTCGCCTAGACCGAGACTCAAACCTGGGCCTTTGGCTTTCCAGGCCAAAATGCTCTACCAACTGAGCTACCGAGGTGAGTTGCAATCTAGATGCAAATTTTTTCTCTTATATATGTTGTAATTCCCTCACACCAAATGCTTGAAACCTTGTTTTCTGTCTTGCAACTTGGCGGCTTCTTAGTTAAGAAGACATTTATTGAAATTAAGCCAATAGGGCTTCTATTGATATTTTAATTATTAATTTAAACACGTTTTTAGACTCAAAAAAACCTTAATATAGCAATTAAATTAAGAAAATACGGTCAAGTTGTTAACTCAACAAAATTGTATGATTAGCAGAAGAACTTTGTGTCTCAAAAAATCAACAGATGGCAGTTTAGAAAATGATTAATTCAAAAGAACACCAGATGGCAGTTTAGAAAATAATTCCTTCTAAAGAACACCAGATGGCAGTTTGGATAATTACCGGCAAAAGAAAAAAATGGACAGTTGTGAAAACAGCTGAAGATGGTGACAATGTGTCGCTGATACGGCAGTGATGTGATTAAAAAAATAGAAGTATGAGGTAAGAAGAAAATCACAATTCATTTAATTCTTATGAATTGAATCTCATAATGTTACAAATTCCCAAATTTGATATATAAATGGAAACAGTTGGCTTAGATGCGCCTGTAAACTAATGACTGAGCCGACTATACAATATTTGAACTACTTTGTAAAAACATTAAGTGAAAGTAAATGTTTTTGAGATTTTCATCAGTTGTACATACCGTCTGTTTCTCCATATTCACTGGCATCACTCTTCTCTGTGTCTAGAAGTGACTGGAACAACTCGAGGATCACTTGATTTCAAATCTGCTGTTGTAACAAGTCTAGTTTGATCGTCTGTGCACTTGACATCCAAGTAAATTCAACACTACATTCTGGACAAAAGTCGTCACAAGTACAATCCTACACAGGAAAAATAAAACTTACATTAAATCTGTCATATGTTTAATAAATAAGTTCGGTCTGTATTTTAAAAAAATACAATAGGAAGTAATCATCAAGGATCTATCTATGAACGCATTAGACCATATAAAAGTCGTTCTCTGCTGAGAAAGTTGCATCCAAAGACTTTTTGCGTACTCAAAAATCTGTTCATGCGATAATAATTGTCGAAATTCCTAAGCTACCTGGCGAGGTGACTTTGCAGAGAATGAGTCGTGAGCAACCCGATGTACTTTGAAACTTACTGCTTATCTTGCTGCTTTATCCAAGATGTCAGACCTTGAAGACTCGATCGTGTTTTTGGTATACGCGGAGAAGAGGAATTTGATAGAGTCTACCAAAGAATTCAACTGGAAGAACATGAGAATCGGCATAATATTGCGCGATGCAGACGTCGTATATGGTTTATTTGCAGGACCAAGCGTAAATGCATTCCTCTAGCAGACGAAAATAATGGAAGTGGTTTATCGCTGAGATTCTGGGTAATTTCTTGCTAATATTACGAAAAAACACTACTTTCATGCATGACCAGTCAGCGATTCGCTAATTCGAACTTTGCACATTCTCACAGAAAACTCAGCTCACCAGAGACTGATGTTTTGCATGCGGCCCTAAGAGGTTATATTGAAGATGGGGCCAACAGGCCTTGAAACATATGTCCAACAGAAACTACCAAAAAGAGGTAAGAATACACAGACCAAGCTTAATCATTAGTCATAACCGCTTAGGGTCGAATCTTTGAACGCATTAGACCGTAAAAGGTGTTCTCTGCTGAGAAAGTTTTATCCTAATATGATTTTGCTTACTACAGAAATCTATTCATGCGATAATAATTGTTGAATTCATAAGCTACCTTACGAGGTAATTAAGAAGCTACCTGACGAGGTAACCTTAAGATCGAACTTATCGTGAGAATCCCGAAGGTAACCGATTTAGTTTGAAACCTTGCCGCTTTATCCAATATGTCGGACCTTGAAGACTTCGATCATGTTTTCGGTATACGCGGAGAAGAGGAATTTGATAGAGTCTACCAAAGAATTCAACTGGAAGAACAGGAGAATTGGCATAATATTGCATAATGCAGACGTCGTTGTATACGGTATTATTAGCAGGACGCAAGCGTAAATGCGTTCCTCTATAGCAGACGAAACTAACAGAAGTGGTTTTATCGCTGAGCATTCTGGGTAATTTCTTGCCAATATTACGAAAATGACGACTTTCATGCATGACCAGTTTGTGGGTAGCTAATTCGATCTTTGCACTTGCTCACATTGAGTCAGCTCACCAGTGATTGGAAGTAATTTGAGTAGAGACTAAAGTATTTGCATACGGACCCTTAATGTTATGATTATTAATGACTAGAGCTAGGAATTTTAGGTGCTGCACCTTAATTTTACTTTGTTACTACAATGCTCAAATTAGCTTGTCATGCAAAGAAAACATAAATAAATGCCCCTAAATGTGTTTTAGTTGCACCTTTTTTCAATGCTAGCATTTTTTTGCACCTTTTCATCAATGCAAGCACATTTTGACTTTTTTTAAAACCTTTTTTGTCTCTTAGCAGCATTGTATTCCCAAATAATATGTGTATTTTTTTTTACATTTCTTAAAATACGCTTTCAAGGGTTGGTAACGATGTGTGGTAGCAGTCCACATCACATTACTTCCACTTTAGTGCAGTCCCATTAGGCTATTCCTTTTAAATTAGTTGCACCTTCTTGCACCACAGTTATGCGAAAGCTATTGTTTGTTGAGCAAGGGAGATTGTTGAGTGCATAAACAAATGTTTTCAGTTCAAAATAATATTTGACTTGTGCGGTCTGCTTATTTTCCTTGAGTGTCCAGTATACAGTATGCCAAAACCAAATGTGAACTCCTACAAACTACATGATTTTGTAAAATAGTTTAGTGCAGATGGAATTCAGAGTGACAGATCTGTTTTGAGGTGCATTGTTTAAGATATTTCAATAACAATTAATGAAAAACACCAACACAATCGTGTTACACAGCATATAGGTAGTAAAAAACAAGAAAAATAAGGAACTACAAAGCAGTAAATGTGTATTGTGACAACAGTTTATTGGCTAGGAACTGCCCTCTTCAAGTTTAATAAATAAAGAATATATTTTTTAATGATACAGCAAAGACATTTGTGGCATGTGGTATTCCTCTTTATAAACTTAACAACCCTATTTTGAAAGCATATTTGGAGAAATATACTGGGAAGTCTGTCCCAGATGAAAACCATACCTTCAACCTCTGTATGACGAAAAATTAAAACAGATCAGTCAAGTAGAATGTGAAAACCAGTATATTTTACATTAGACGAAACCACTGATAGACAGTTGAGATATTGAACTTTTTTAGATATGTTCTAAACATTTGAGTTGTTGAATAATATCTGCTTTAACAGTTTTCTGGACTTGTGATTTCAATAACATAATGTTCTGGAACTTGTCTTACTCAGACTTTTTAATATATGACAACATGACTGAATTTTGTGTCGTGAGTTACTTGATGTAATTGGTATTGATACTCTTTAATGATAATTCACATGGGAAATTTGCACCTTTTTCTGTTAGATTAAAGCACCTTTTTTTGTACCTTTTCACCGAAATTTTGCACCTAAAAACTAATGACATGATGAATTACAAGGAATACGAAATTGAATATATAAAGCAAATAAGGCATATTATGGACCACTTCCAATCCTAAAATCCAAAATTATCTTTAGGAAAGTTAAAATAAGACTATATAAAACCTGCATACTCCATTATTGGTATATGGAAGTGAAACATGGACAATGACAAAGAGCTCTGAGAATTTAATTAAAACTTTTGAAAGAAAGATTTTGAGAAGGTTATATGGACCAGTAAAAGAGAATGGAAGATGGAGAATGAGGTATAATAATAGAGTTTTAATTGTGGTGTTGCATCGAGAATGTCACAAATGCAGTGACAAAACCTGGATCTGTATGGAAGTCAAGAAACATGATGTGAGTCAAAAAAAAATTCAAAATTTAATTAATAATGAGGAAATCTATGACCTTTTTAAGAAACCTGATTTATCAACTCTTGTGAAAATTTAAAAAAAAAATGCAGTGGGACACGGTTAAAGAATGGAAAAAGAATGTATACCTAAGAAAGTGACGATGGATGAAATGTTTGGGAAGTGGCCAGTGGGAAAACCTAGGAAAAGATAGATGGACTCAGTGAAGGAAGATTGTCATCAAATCCTGAGCTGTAGGAACTGGCAACAGAGAGTGTTGGATAGAGAAGATTGGAGGTCTCGCATCAAGGAAGCCCTGGACCGCTATGGGTTGTAGCGCCAATGGAAGAAGAACCTCTTAGGGTCGTATGTTAGAACATTACTCTCTTAACCTTTTTTTATATAGGAATTATCACTGTGAGGTTCAATTCAATTTAAATTAAAAGATTCTTACCTCTCCTCACATTATTCTGTTAAGTAGATCGCGATTTCAGGCCTATAGCAGGCCCATCTTCAGTACACTGTTGTTGACCGGTGTTATGTCGCTCGGAAGAACCACTTCTTCTTCCCTCTGTTGGTGGACCGATGAACCTCTTGATAAGATCAAAATTTGCGGGAACTTCGAAGTTCATAAGTTTTCCTTTGTTTTTCTGAATGTGGATCTTTTCCCAAACTGTAAGTTCCTTAGGTGTCTCTATTTGTTTAATTAGACTAGCTTTTGATTCCATTCGATGTTTTTCGTACCAAGCATGAGCAGCTACTGCTGACTTTTCCAATTCTCCATTTTTGACATTTCTAAGATGTTCCTTCACCCTTGTTTTCAAATTTCTTTTCGTTTTTCCTATATAAATTTTGTCACAATCTTTACACTTGATCTGATAAATTCCTGATTTATTTTCTTCTTCATTTTTTTCATTTTTGTTGGTTTTTAATTATCCTATTAAGGCTGTATTCATTCTTAGGTGCTAATCTTATATTAAACTTTTTGAAAATTTTTTGAAATTTGTAGTGTTTCAATGGATGGTAAGTGAATTTCTTGAATTTTATTTTTTTCTGTTTGTTTTATCAGTGTGCTTTCATTAATTAATTTTTGTCTTTTGAATTTATTTATTTTCCTGTGTACCATGCTTTCATCATAACCATTATCTGTTGCCACATTAATTATGTATTCTTTTTTCTCTTTTATAGTTTTCTGGGCTCATAGGAATATTTACTAATCTGTATGCTAAGCTATTGAACACTGCCTCTCTTTGTGAGCAAAATGGTTGAAACCCGAAGCTTTAATATAGTTGTCTATATGAGTATTCTTTCTATATATTCCAAATTCTATCCTGTTTTCTTTGTTTCGTGTTAAATTAAGATCCAAAAATGGGATTTGTCTTTCAATCTCAGTTTCCATGGTGAATTTTATCGTTCTACTCTGGATGTTCAAAAGCTTCAAGCATCCTCAATTTGTTTCTGTTTGACAATAGCAATTACGTCATCAACGTATCTGGTCCAAAATTTGAAGATCAAAGGATGTCCTCTTGTTATTTTCTGCTCGAAACTTCCCCATGTATAAATTGGCCAAAAAGGGTGAAAGAGGGTTTCCCATAGAAAGCCCAGAATTTTGTTTATAAAATTTACCATTATAGGTGAAAAACATCTGTTCAATGCATAATTTAGTAAGAATTATAAACTCCTTTATATTTTCTTTTTCTAATTTGTTTTTGTTTAGCCATTGTTCCAAGATCTCAATGGTGGTTCCTCTAGGGACACTGGGAAACAATGAAATTACATCGAATGACACTAGTCTGTCTGTAGGTTCTAATTGAATGTTTTCTAATTTTTGTACAAGTTGATATGAATTATCTATTGAGAGGTTATCAAATCCTTCCATTTTCTTGTACTCACTACATAATTATAATTATGTAGTGAGTACAAGAAAATGGAAGGATTTGATAACCTCTCAATAGATAATTCATATCAACTTGTACAAAATTAGAAAACATTCAATTAGAACCTACAGACAGACTAGTGTCATTCGATGTAATTTCATTGTTTCCCAGTGTCCCTAGAGGAACCACCATTGAGATCTTGGAACAATGGCTAAACAAAAACAAATTAGAAAAAGAAAATATAAAGGAGTTTATAATTCTTACTAAATTATGCATTGAACAGATGTTTTTCACCTATAATGGTAAATTTTATAAACAAAATTCTGGGCTTTCTATGGGAAACCCTCTTTCACCCTTTTTGGCCAATTTATACATGGGAAGTTTCGAGCAGAAAATAAACAAGAGGACATCCTTTGATCTTCAAATTTTGGACCAGATACGTTGATGACGTAATTGCTATTGTCAAACAGAAACAAATTGAGGATGCTTTGAAGCTTTTGAAACATCCAGAGTAGAACGATAAAATTCACCATGGAAACTGAGATTGAAAGACAAATCCCATTTTTGGATCTTAATTTAACACGAAACAAAGAAAACAGGATAGAATTTGGAATATTATAGAAAGAATACTCATATAGACAACTATATTAAAGCTTCGGGTTTCAACCATTTTGCTCACAAAGAGGCAGTGTTCAATAGCTTAGCATACAGATTAGTAAATATTCCTATGAGCCCAGAAAACTATAAAAGAGAAAAAGAATACATAATTAATGTGGCAACAGATAATGGTTATGATGAAAGCATGGTACACAGGAAAATAAATAAATTCAAAAGACAAAAATTAATTAATGAAAGCACACTGATAAAACAAACAGAAAAAATAAAATTCAAGAAAATTCACTTACCATCCATTGAAAACACTACAAAATTTCAAAAAATTTTCAAAAGTTTAATATAAGATTAGCACCTAAGAAATGAATACAGCCTTAATAGGATAATTTAACAACCAACAAAAATGAAAAAATTGAAGAAGAAAATAAATCAGGAATTTATCAGATCAAATGTAAAGATTGTGACAAAATTTATATAGGAAAAACGAAAAGAAATTTGAAAACAAGGGTGAAGGAACATCTTAGAAATGTCAAAAATGGAGAATTGGAAAAGTCAGCAGTAGCTGCTCATGCTTGGTACGAAAAACATCGAATGGAATCAAAAGCTAGTCTAATTAAACAAATAGAGACACCTAAGGAACTTACAGTTTGGGAAAAGATCCACATTCAGAAAAACAAAGGAAAACTTATGAACTTCGAAGTTTCCCGCAAATTTTGATCTTATCAAGAGGTTCATCGGTCCACCACACAGAGGGGAAGAAGAAGTGGTTCTTCCGAGCGACATAACACCGGTCAACAACAGTTGTACTGAAGATGGGCCTGCTATAGGCCTGAAATCGCGATCTACTTAACAGAATAATGTGAGGAGAGGTAAGAATCTTTTAATTTAAATTAAAAAAAAACATTACTCTCTACTCAAATTACTTCCAATCACTAGTGAGCTGATTCACCGTGAGCAATTGCTGAGAACGAATTAACGGCCGACTTATCGGTCATGCATGAGAGTCGACGTTTTCGTAATATTGGCAACGAATTACCCAGAATTCTCAGCGATAAAACCACTTCCGTTATTTTCGTCTGCTATAGAGGAATGCATTTATGCTTGCATCCGCAAATAATACCGTATACAAAAACGTCTGCGACATGCAATATTACGCCGATTCTTCCTGTTCTTCCAGTTGAATTCTTTGGTAGACTCTATCAAATTCCTCTTCTCCGTGTATACCGAAAACATGATCGAAGTCTTCAAGGTCCGACATCTTGGATAAATGTGGATAAAGCACAAAGTACATCGATTACCATCGGTTCCCTTCGGGATTTTAATTTGAGTTGCTCATTTAAGCTACCTCCGCAGGTAGCTTACAAAATTTAACCAATTATTATCGCATGAACAGATTTCTGAGTAAGCAAAATCGTATTAGCATACAACTTGCTCAGCAGAGAAGGGCATTTTACTGTCTAATGCGTCCAAACATGCGACCCTTAATGTTACTTCCTATTGTAATTTTTTAAAATAAATCAATCAAGTTTAAGGAAGAAGAACACAGAATTTGATTTTACGTATATTAACCGATTCAAAGAGGGTGCAGGATTCAAGAATCAAGCCCGACAACTTGAGAAAAATCAGTCTGTAATAGCTGAAGATGGGGCCAACAGGCCTTAAAACATATGTTCAACAGAAACAACCATAAGAGGTAAGAATATACACACCAAGCTTAATTATTGGTTTGTATTATTCTTACCTCAGGTAGTTGTTTCTACTAAACATATGTTTCAAGGGAGGTTTGCCCCATCTTCAGTTGGTACAGCCTGATTTTCCCTTAAATTTCCCATCGAACCAACAACATATAAATTTTTGATGTTTTATTATTAATTTCATATATCTCAATGATGGATAAGTCATATTTGAAGAGAAAAATTATACGCTCAGACCGGGACTTGAACCCAGGACCCTTGGTTCTCTAGTCCAGTGCTCTACCATCGTGACAGATATCGATACTTGCTCAGGTAGCTCAGATGGTAGAGCACTTGATCTAGAGAACCACGGGTCCCGGGGTTCAAGTCCTGGTCTGGGCATATAATTTTTTTCTTTAAATATAACAAATAATTTATTTATCCTATCAACAGTACCACATGTCTTCAGAACATATGTACCGTCGAGGAATTGGTATTTAATTCAATTAAGTACACAATTTTAGAGGAAGAGATCCAGTGAGATCCAAAATTATTTTAGAAAATCAAAGTATAGAACAGGTGTCTAGTTTCAAATATTTGGGCTGTGATGTTGGCTACAATGTAGAAAGAGATATTGACTCCAAAATAAATAAATTTTCAGACGGTGTGTGGAACAATACAGAGAACATTCAAAAATAAAATTTGAAAAGAAACCAAGATAAAAATGTATAATGTTATGGCGATTCCCACAATATTGTATGGATGTGAAACTTGGGCTCCAGTGAAAAGACAGAAGGATAGAATACAGACGGCAGAGATGCGGTTCCTAAGACAAGCAAAAGGATGTACAAGACTTGATAGAATAAGAAATGAGGATATAAGAGAAGAATTGAAAGTACAGCCTTTATTGGATAAGGTCACGAATTACAGACAGAAATGGATTGATCACATGGATGGAATGAGTAAGGAGAGATATCCATTGTTAGCAAGAAATTATCAAGCAAGAGGAAGACGTGATGTTGGAAGACTAGAAGACGTTGGGCTGATGCAATATGAAGTCGGAACGGGCAATTGCCTAATCCCTGGAGTGATGATGATAAGTACACAAACTAGTAATGCATAATTGTACACCATATTCCTTCTGGCCTCAAAATTGTACATTTTACAATTTAAAAATTTCCAACCCAGGACCAGTAGTTAAGGCATGATATTGCCTAAGCTATAAGGGTGTTGTGTAAATTTATACAAACACAGATATAGCAGATTATCATCAACTTACTCTTGTGTCAAGTTTATTGAGTCTGTAATATCTTACACCTCAATTTAATGTTGATTTTTACTCAAACATGTTTTGATTAGTCTTCTAATCATCATCAGCATGGCCAGACGGGTTAGATATGTTGTAAACCCTGGATGTCAATGTCAGCTCCCTCCTGTGGTTGACCGAAGAAACTCCAAACGAGGTCATGCTCAGTCGATATTTCGAAATTCATAACTCTCTTTTTGTTCTCTGAATGTAGATTTTTTCTCAAATAGTTAGTTCTTTTGTATTTTCTAACTGTTTTAATAATTTAGTGTTCAAATTTATATTATGTTTTCCCAGACCAAACATGAGCAGTAACTGCAGATTTTTCTATTTCCCTATTTTTAATATTTCTTATGAGTTCCTTGGTTCTAATTTTCAGGTTTCTTTTTGTTTTCCTATATATATCTTTTCACAACCAATCGACATCCAGGGTTTACAACATAAATCTAACCAGTCTGGTCAGGCTGATGATGATTAGAAGATTAATCGAAACATATTCAAGAACAAATCAACATTAATTGAGGTAAGATATTACAGACTCAATAAACTTGATTAAAAGAACCTCAAAATATTACTTCCTAAAATAATCATCAACTTACCCTTGTGTATTGAATTCTATCTACAACTTCATCAGATGTTAAAGGAATGAGTCCAATTCGATGTGCCAAAAACTCATCACTGAGGACTGTGGAATTTGCTTCAAGAGCTGCACCCAATCAATTGCCATAGTTGGAGTTTTCTGCAATAAATACTCTTCTTCATGCTGTTAGCAACACTGTAACATTACAGTTATAACAATGACTTAGAATATGCATCATTCAGCGAAATTGAAAATAAAAATGTAAAGTTAAAAAGTAATTCTGGAAATGCAAGCTGTTATGAATTACATGGACTCTCGTCGTCCCTACTCCTTTCAAAAAACTTAAACTTTAAATACATAGAACTGTTTGGGAAAACTGCACTTAAACTAGCGTGAAATATTTTCTAAGTTCTATAGAATAACAGTGCACATGCACCAGTTTATAGAGCCACCGATAACCCACAATCAAACCACATATTATCATCCTCGATTACTATCTGTCGCTATGAAATTTAAATGTCCAATATTTGCAATAAATTCCCCAAGCTCTTCAAGACGACAGAACAACGGTCGTGACGATACTGAGGATGGAACAGAAACTATGTTCCGAAACTATTTTATAGTCAAATAAGAAGAACAATATGAGGTGAGTGATAAAAAATTCTACCTTAATGAATATACCTCATAGTGAGAATTCCCAAAATAAGTAACCCCAAATCTATGTTAAAAAGATATATTAATAATATTAAAATTACACAAACGTTTATTAAAAATGGATGTACCACTTACTTAATGTTCCCTAATGCTGATCCAACCAGCGATAACCCAAAACTGCGATAGAAAAATCCTAGACTAAGTAATATACTCTGTGGAGAAAATAGCAGTTAGCATCACAATATTGTCTAACAGTGTCATAATATTGTGATTTGCATATTTAAATAAATACTTAAAAAATGTCTAATAATTGTTATAAAAATTGTTTGAAAAAGTTTAAAATATTAAATAATGTTAGTAAGTACAGAAGAAGAGCTATAGTTTACAATAATATAACTGAAAAATCAAGCGCTAGTAAATTTTCTTCTCCCAATTATATTATATGGATGTGAAAATTGGACTCTTACTTTAAGGGAGTAGAAAAGAATACAAGTATTTGAGAATAAAGTTCTTAGGACAATTTTTGGACCAATGGGAGATGAACAGACAAGACGAATGGAGAAAACTACACAACAGTGTGCTACATGATCTTTATGGGAAACCAGATATAAGAAAAGTTAAGTCTCATAGACTGTGATGGGCAGGACATTTGACACAAATGGGAAATGAAAAAGGAGCATGGAAGTTCCTTGTACGAAAACCAGAGGGAAATATGCCAGTTGGTAGACCAAGAATGAGATGGCAGAATAATATTAACAATAATTTGAGGGAAGTAAATTATACAGCCCTGGGATGATTGGAAAACAGCTCAGGATAGGGATGTGTGAAGAGCTTATCTCCATGTGACCATGAACCTAAGGGTTCGATGGTGCCATTGGATGGATTCCTCAACCGAAGTCTAAATCACAACCCCAGTTTTCCAATTTTTTATTGTTTCCATAACACCTATAAAAATTAATAGTGAGTGGAGAACATATTTTAATTGATTCACCTCATACATTTTCCAAACCTTCTTTGATACCGACGGTTTCAGACAATATCATGTCCTTCTTCAGTCATGGCTTCCACTCATGACTGAAGAAGGACATGATATTGTCTGAAAAACCGTCGGTATCAAAGAAGTTTGAAAATGTATGAGGTGAGTCAATTAAAATATGTTCTCCACTCACATATTAATGATATAAACTCATAATGTTTACTTCCCAATATTAATTTAAATATACCTATAAAAATGTCTGGAAATTCACAGAAAATGTTATGAAACCATAGACATGATTCAGACATTTGTTTTTTTTAATTAACAGCCATAGATTTTCAATTTTTATGGTTGTTATGGAAACAATAAAAATCGGAAAACCACGGTCATGGTTTATACTTCGGTTGAGAAATTCACCAAATGAGTTAGTTTAGTTTAAAAACTAAAAACCAAACTACAAAAATTGCTTAAAATTTAGTGAAACACCAAGTACCAAACACAGCATGGATACCAGGCACAAAGAGCATGAACAATCACAGCTGCCAATGGTAAGTGGAGAAGTCAGTTGTGGTTAGAACTCAATATGGGAAAAAGTCGGTTTATATGTCTTAGTCAAATTCTTCTAAGTTCCACAGAATCGCAGTGCGCATGCACAAGTTGCTGTAATGGTTAATATAACCTCCGGTAGATGGCTCTGCAGTCAGCAATTACCAACTTTGGGAATAAATTTCCAAATGCATAAAAAAAATGGACGTTAACTAACTTGCCATTTCCTAACTAATGAAAACAATTTACATGCATATTATTTATTTCCAAATGCTTAAAAAAATGGACGTAAAACCAACTTCCCATTTCCCTAACGTAAACAAAACAATTTAACGTACAATCACAATCTAAATATGTATAGGTTTTTTGAAATTATTTCCAAGATGGTGCAAGAAACATTGGAACAACATGGAAAAGTAGCAAGTAAGTAATGTATCCTCTATATCATGTTTTACGTAAATATATAAATATAAAATATTGTTAAGAAAGCTTGAAGAGATCGTTGCCACAATGTTTAAAAAAACAAGAAAACAGTACAAAAACGTGTTTAGTTTTAAGTGCAATCAGTTTGGCATAAAAATGTAAGTGTAGAATTGTGAGAGGGAAGCATAAAACAACCCTACCACAAAATCCCTCAAATATGTATAAAATCCTCCAAAACTAACTCAATGGAGCAAAAGGCCTATAAGGTCCTTAGCCTACCAACCAGCGTTGGCCTCACATCCACGTCGATTTATCACAGGGTAGGGGTGTACATATGGTCGCACTATTGATACTGCAAGCCATTATAAGCTGATTTCTCAACCTGCAGCCGCTACTTATTGCAGCTACTCAAATCCTCACGTTGCTGGATGGGCACGGTTACCATAATGCCTAATCTCACGAAAAAATTTAGCATTTTAGGCTTTTAATTTGTTCTAGATGGCTATCTCCTCCTGTCGCGACAGGCCTACAACGCCTTTAGCCTACCAGCCAGCTGCTGGCCTCAATCCACATGTGTCAATCACAGAGGCATATGATAATCAGCCAGTGTAGGGGTGACATGTGGTCAGCATGTCGAGTCCCCCAGCCGTTATTAGCTGGTTTTCCTCACCTGGAGCCGCTACTTATTGCACCTACCTAAATGCATCACGATGTGGGTGGGCACCAGTCCCAACTGCCGAAGACCATGAGAAATTTTTCCCCCATGGAGACTCGAACCAGCGCAAGTCCCGTAGCTCTGCGCCAAGGCTTCCTGCTTAACCACTCGGCTACGGCGGGGGACCTATAGGTGGACTAATGGCATATAATCCCCATACTTCCCCCCCTTCTTCTTTTAGCTGTAACATTAGTCTGAAATGCATATGATATTAAAGTAACGTAAAACCAACATTTAAAGTGTAAATTTGTTATTTTTACGGTAGATTGTTTCATTAAACCATTTCTATTAGCAAGAAAAGAAAGCATAAATATGTTGATACATTCATTCATTCATTCATAGTGTTCTGCTCAGAGCAGGTCTTTCACTGCAAAACTCAGCCTTCTCCACTCTTTCTTGACTCAGCTTTCCTTTTGTATCTGTATACAAACCATTTATTTTAATATGTCTATCATCTGATGTCTTTTTCTGCCTCTAATTTCTTTCCGTTGAAAAAATATTAATAACATTACAATTACCAAACGTTTATTAAGACTGGGTGTTACACTTCTTATCACTTATCACTCCCTAACGCTGATCCAACCAGCGATAGAAAAATCATAGACCTAAGTAAGGTACTCTTCGAGAAATAGCCAATTAGCATCACAATATTGTCCAACCTGTCATAATTTGTGATTTGCATATTGCAAATAAATACTTCAAAATTGTAATAATGTTTAAAAATTGTTTGAAAAAGTTTAAAATATTAAATAAGTTAGTAAATACAGAAGAAGAGCTATAGTTTACAACAATATAACTGAAAAATCAAGCGCTAGTTAGAAGTGCAGTTGAGCCCTATTTTCATTCATGCCACTCGAGCTGATTAAACCTACGGTAGTATCTTTGGCATTAACCTTAAAACAAGCTATTTTTAGGGATTATATTTTGTGTCGGTACAAGCTTAGAGCCTAAACCTAGAAATTGAAGAAAAGCTATTTTTCTTTAATTCATTGGCATCGTGTGTTTTTTCTTAAATCTGTATCCTCTATCTGAAATTTCACATTTTCTTCTGTTAGATCCGTTATATGACAGAAAGGTTATTTGCATATGGATTTTTTAATTAATAATTTAATAAAAGACGAAAAGACAAAGCGTACTTCTTAGCCTTACTAAATTCTGCAGCAATCGCAGTGCGGATGCGCGAGTTGTGGGAATTAATGCAGCCTCCGGTTAGATGGCACTGAGGTCGGCATGACCAACTTTCGGAATAAATTCCCAATTGCTGAAAAAAAATTGGACGTTAACTAACTTCCCATTTCCTAACCTAACAAAACAAATTACTTGCATATTATTTAATAAACTATAAACTACTTTTATGTACACTAACTTGTCCCATCAGAATCTAACAATTTGAAGTTAATTTCTTGCAATATTTGCGAAAGTTGGTAATCCGATTTGAGAGGCCATCTACGACAAACGATTTGATAGATTTCTTTAATATGGTTGGTGCAACTTTTTCATTATGTCGCCATAGAAGATTGTGAAAATCACCAGATATGAATCGAAATATGTTACTAAATAATCTATTACTATGATAATAAAATTCTTATTTTTTTGTATTAAAAGATGATTATCATCATTGATAACGTTAAAAATGCAAGGTCACAGATATTAGCACTGCTATATTTATATCCAATTATTACCAGCCTTTATCCCGAAAGATTAAACTAGATACACTAAATCTAAAATGTATGGCTACACTGCAACAGAATATTTCCTTTTTTTTTTAAGGTACCAACATCAAATGTATAAATTACCGAAATTTAAATAAAAAATCTCAATATTGTACATAAATAGCATGAATTTATATTTTATTTAATGTTTTGTTGTGTTAAAATCTCAATATTTAATGTATTCAATGTTTTTGATGTCTTAAAGATGATGTTCCGTTCCATATTTCCATGCGAATTCCATAACCATGAGATTGATTGTGGTGGGAACGTAGTACAGTACAATTTACTTATTTTTTGTTTGAATATATTAATGTGATAAAACGAAATAATACACGATGACAGCTCGTTATGAATATGTTTTACTATTCTACAATTTGTCATGTTTGCAAATCCAATGGAAATGATATGGGAAATACGTTGAAGAGGTGTGTAAGTTGTAAATTGATATCATATTGTAGTACAGAACATCAGAAACTGCATTTGGCCTATTCACAGAAATTTATGTAAATGTGTACAATCAGTTCTAAAAAGTAAAAATATCGAAACTTATTCCGGATGGAATAAATAGTACCACTTCAGAAGATGGTGTAGTTAAGATCATCATTAATTTTGTTGTTGCAACTGAAATTGGTTTTAGAAATTAACACAGACAGAACATCAGATGTTCTTCTTTCCTAGATGTGTGTGAGGTGTGTAGAGAAGCAGCAAACAAGAACATTTAGAGATTGCCAGCAGTGTCATAGTGTGTCTTATTGTTCCATGCTTCATCAACAGAAGATTCCATCAAACATGAGAAAAAATGTCGCCAATTAATTTATGTTTATTTCTTAAATAAGTATTTTTGTTAGAACATATAGATCCATATTCAGGAATAAACGTACCAATCCAACATATATATGAAACTTCCCCCAAATATGAAGATTTTATAAATAGTAATCATTGCAAATCAGAATGCATTCTGAACATGATGTCGCCATAATATCAGAATTCTTAATGTCCATTGACTTTAATTTATGCTTTGAGAAATTAAAGATGGATTCTAAGCACAAACTTAATATTATGGGTGGAAGCAAGTCTCTAGAATGCACTTATTTTAAAAAGTGGGAAATGATCTTGCACTATATGCCTTGTGTGTATGTCTTAATTTTATATTTATAGGACCTGAAATAAAAGAAGGACCTTGAACCTTTTATGAACTATGTGAGGATTTTCAAAGAAGTGGACAGAAATTAAATATAACTTTTGTTTATGGGAAATTATATTCACGAGTATGCTGTTTTCAGATACATTTTTAAAACCAGATCTTATTGTCGCATATAATTGTGGTTTTCATGAATACGAAAATTCTGATAATGATAGTTGGTTGCCATCTTTTCCATATTTAACAAGACATGAACATATTCCATTGATTGCAACTTCATATACGAAAACTGAAGCTGAGAAGGGTATATTGGAGATTCAAGATTTTAGGAATTCCTGTCTAGAAATCATTTTAAAATGTAGCAAAAATCCTTTGGAAGCAAGCTTACCATATAGGGATTGGAGTATGTGAGAGCAAAATTTTTTTTAACAACAAATTTATAAGTATTGTGAGACTTGTTAGATTTTAAGCTTGATATCAATAAGGTTTTAATGCATGATGTTTAGATCTATGGGAAAACAGCACTTGGTTCCTGTATATTTTCAGAGTCCCATAGACAACATGTACAGCCCAGAGTTTATAGAGCCTGCGATAACCCACCATCAAAACATCGTATCACTCTGAATTTTAAATGATCATCTTTGCAATAAATCCCCAAATCTATGTTAAACAAATATACAATAATATAAATTACTAAATTTTATTAAAAATGGGGTAACTCCCTAACGCCGATCCAACCCGCGATAACCCAAACCATTGATCAAAAAATCATAGACTAAGAAATATACTCTATGAAAAAATAGTCAGCATCACAATATTTCTAACAGTGTCAAATGTTTTGATTTTGCATTTAAATAAATACTTAAAATTATCAATAATTTTATAAAATTGTTTGAAGAAGTTTAAAATATAAAAAATGTTAGTAATACGAAGAATAGCTACAATTTACAACAATACACTGAAAAGTCAAGGGTAACCATAATGCTGTTCACAGCCGATCTATGGAATAATAGTCCATACTTAGATTTACAAGATCAAGTAATTTTTTTTTTGGAATTGTTATGCCAGGAGCATTGTACATAAATAAAATAATGAAAATATGAATACACTTATTTATTGTAAAGTACGGATAAATTAACATTATGTTCTTTTGGCTTACAACAGGCATATGAAACATGCCAAAAGGACATTTTTATGAGGTAAGATGACTCATCACCACCTCATATGTTACTCCTGTTGTAATTTATTATGGGAATAATTACTGATGAAAAAAAAATGCATTAATATGTAGGAAATAACACTATGAAGTTTCTTTCAATATTAATGAGTTGGTTTTTTTGACTTCCCTCTTATTTCTTTGTCCGCGCTGTAGCCGACTGGTTAAGGCAAAAAGCCTTGGCGCAGAGGTACGGTACGCGCTGGTTTCGATCCCCATGGGAAGAAATTTTCTCATGGATTTCGGCCAGTATGGGATCCGTTCCACCCACATTGTGAGGCATTTGGGTGTTTTGGTAGCGACTCCAGGTTGAGAATACCAGCTATAATGGTTGGGGGATCTGACATGCTGACCACATGTCACCCCTACACTGGCTATGATCTTTACCTTGTGATTAACCTGTGGATGTGGGGCCGCAGCGGATTGTCGCCAAGTGGCTTCTGGCCTGGGCTGGAGTTGGAGAGTTCTCTTTCTTTATGCAGACCAGGTTTTCACGCCAAGTGACGAACCGGTTCTGCATAAAATTAAGAAATATGAGGGGAGCCAAAATTAACAAACTCATTAAAATTAACTATTATGATGTTGATTTTCCTCCCCCCCCAAAAAAAATTGCCTTGCATTTTATTTTGTCGTTCTCAATGGTCTGCTGGTTATGTTCCTTGCTCTAGTTCCAAGGGACACAGGTCAAACCCCAGCCGTGGTCAGTGGATTTTTTAGGATGGAAAAATCCAAGGGATAAGCCCTCCAGGAGAGACTTTTCAAGCCGTGAGTTCCGAGTCTGAAGAGTTTCAGGTTCGTAAAGAACTGCAAGTCTGATTAAAAAAGGCCTCCTATGCAAAATTTACAGAATTTTTCCATCCTAGTACGTACCTTGATTTCCTATATGTCACTACGAGGCATAATGCTGACCCTGGGCCACTCAATGAACATCTAATCCAAAAACCAAGTGCAATATTTTATTTATAATTTTATCACTCGCCTCATTTTTCTTCTTATTAGACTAGTTTCGGCATCTTGTTCGATGCTATCATTAGTACTTCCATGGCCTAATGTACTGATTTAGGGCTTTCACAGCCCGAGTTGCTATGATGATCTTGTAGAAGATTTCCGGGCTGTAGGCCGTGGTCTTGAGGCTTGAAGTTCCCTGACGTTTTGCCAGAGACTGCGTCTGGCATCCTCAAGGGTTGTCTTGAGACTGTCAAATTTGTCCATTGTCTGTCCTATTTTATCAGTTACCCGATCGCGATGTTGTTTTCTGCACCGGTTCATTCCTTCGTAAGTTATAATCTGCCTTCTGATAGGTCAGCAGTAGGGACTTCCATTGCTCCAATGAGGTTGCTGTTTGATGGTCTAGTAGACTGTTCTTGCAGAGGTTTGCATTTTGCATCTTTAGAACCGGTATCCATATGCAGAATGCAAACCTCTACAAGAACAGTCTCCTAGACCATCAAACAGCAACCTCATTGGAGCAATGGAAGTCCTCTACCGCTGACCAATCAGAGGACGATATACATTACGAAGGAACGGGACCAGTGCAGAAAAACACATCACGAATGAACGGTTTTATACATAGGACAGAAAGTTGGAACAAAATTGACAGTCTCAAGACAACCCTTGAGGATGCCAGACGCAGTCTCTGGCGAGACTGTTGGGGAACTTCAAGCCTCAAGACTACGGCCTACAGCCCAGAAATCTTCTTCAAGATCATCATACTTCCATGACTGTTGTTTTGTCCTGAAGAGCCGTCTTTTTGCTACCTCTGTTGGTAGACTGAAAAAACCTTGAAATCAAGTCATTTTCCATGGAAGTACTGAAGATGGCATCAAACAAGATGCCGAAACTAGTCTAGTAAGAAGAAAAATATCAGGTGAGTGATAAAATTGTACATAAATAAATAATACCTCATAGTGTTAATTCCTTAAAAAAAAGTAGAGTGTAAACTCCCCCTGTAGGGGGAGAATGCCTAAATGTCATTGAGAGACAGAAGGAATTGCTACTAGTACTAAATAAAATTCTATTCAGGATTGGAAAGTGTTAATTTAAATAAAAACATTAAAATGCTGCATTTATTTATCTCTATTTTTACACGCTTTATATTAGCTTGACCTGTATCTGTCTATGTAACGGAATCTTTCAACACGATTTTCACCCACTTAAAAACATTGGATCGACTTGAAACTTTGTATACTTGTAAAGGACCAATGACAATACAATAATTTCATAAATAATATATAATAGGTTGCAGACTTACAATTTTAGTCCATCGTAAGAAATTAGTATTATATCCTCTGGTAGAGTGATGGACTGTAGTGGTATGTAATTTCAATAATCCATAGGTCGCTGGTTCAAATCCGGCCTGGAGGATTTCTTTTTAGAAGAGTATTACTTTTTGCTCATACAACAATAGTATCGAATTTTAAAGATATTTACATTTTATATCTTATTCTGTAATATATTAATGACAATTTTGTAAATTTACCACATTGTTAATTTACCAAAAAATATGAGAAGGTGCTTTTTTATGGTTTTTTACGTTTTCTTCTTAGAGACTTTACTTTTACCAATATCCTGTTTATTATCAAATATATTAATTGATATAGAGCACCCCACACTTTTGATGGTAATATAATTTTTTTGTGTAGATAACTCTAGTTTTATTCTAGATGTGTTGGAGATGATTTTTTTGTTGACCACTTTAATTTTATCCCAAGCTTGTTTGGAAATTTAAAACCATTTTTTTTAATTTTTAGTTTGGTTTTCTAATAAAGCATGTAGTTTTAGTTTTTTTAAAACTATTATTTATTTTAATTGTATCTTTTTGGGAATAGTATTGTTTCTAACAATAGAAAAGAAAAATTAAGTTTTGCCATAACATTTCTAAGGCTGGTCACATTTATAGGATGGATGACATACAATTTACAAAAAAAAAAAAAAAATTTGATAAAAGACCAGTTTGAAGAACCTAAGGGTAGATGGATTGATGCAGAAACTAACTCTAGAGAACACCATTGGAGAAAAATAGCAATTTAATCGGGGGAGGATGAAGGAAAAGGCTAGGTCCAACATTGGTCTGTGATGCCATTGTAGAAGACAACAACATTTCTTTGTTTTTTTAATTTACATTCTTTATTTTCAACTAATGATGCGTTGCAGGAATAATGAGTGAACTTTACACGATGTTTTACATCTCAAACTCACACATTTATCATGAAAATAATTATGGTCTTTGCCATCATTATAATTTATGCTAAAATTCATTTTAAATCAAATGTTTATAAAATGTTCTATAAAAAGTTGTAGTTTTTGAATTTAGTATTGGATTAATAGTTCATCAAAACAATCAATAACATTTACTGGTCTTATTGTCTCTAATAGGGCTGACCAGACGTCTGGTTTTCATATAAGTCCTGTATCCTGAGAAAATAATTTGGGACATGTAATTGTTCCAGTTTTTGTGATGAAACAGATTAACTTTGAAAATTTTACAAACACAGATGGTGTCATGTTATATCAGACGGAGTAGGAGTCAGTTATTTAGAGCATTTTGAAAGGAAGATAACTGAAATCCATTTTTGATGCTATGAAAGAAAATAATGTATGGAGAAAGAGATACAATATTGTAGTGAATAATATGATAGGATACATATATAACTAAAATAAAACTGTAAATATACATAGATCTAAAACTAAAATGTTCCGAAAATATAATAAAAGTATACCATAAGATAAACATGTCTTATAATAGATCATTAGAATCTGAAGATTACAAGGATTAGGGAAATCATATCAAAATTTTTATCAAAATTAAATAAATTAATAAATAACCAAAATATAATATATTATTAATATCGCTATAAAAGAATGTGGAAAAAGTAGAAATATATCCAGGTAAAATTCCATCTCACACGTCTAGAATAAAAAATCCAGGTAAAATTCCATCAAAGTCTAGAAGTAAATAAAGAAGTACTGTTAACATGCTACCTGACTAATGGCAGGTAACAAAGTACATTCACCCCCCCTTTAGAAAAGATAAGTCTCTTGATATGACAGTTTACAAATTGAAAGAAACTGAAAACAGTTATCTATTAACAATATCAAAAAGTCAATTAACCCAGTTCTTAGAAACTGTAATTAATGCTATTAACCCAGCAATTCCAAGAAATAAGGATAACATTTACATGTAAAAGTCCCCGCGCCGTTAGCCGAGCGGTTAAGGCAAGAAGCCTTGGCACAGAGCTACGGGACTTGCGCTGGTTCGAGTCTCCATGGGGGAAGAAATTTTCTCATGGTGTTTCGGCCAGTATGGGGACCGGTGCCCACCCAGCATCGTGATGTCATTTGGGTTAGCTACAATAATTAGCGGCTCCCAGGTTGAGGAAACCAGCTATAAACGGCTGGGGGATTCGACATTGGCTGACCACATTGTCAACCCCTACACTGGCTGATTATCATCTACCTCTGTGATTGACACATGTGGATGTGAGGGCCAGCAGCCGGCTGGTAGGCTAAGGGCCTTGTAGGCCTGTCGCGCCAGGAGTTACATGTAAAAGAACCACACGTGTAAAATTATCAAGGTATACATATGGTGTTGACAAATTTACATTTCAGGAACTCCAAGGGCTTAAACCCCCCTCTATGGAAACACATGACTAGCAAATAAGATATTGTAACTGATGTATTGTTATTCAAATTGTATCGAGTGGAATCGGAACGATGTGGGAGGAGGCATTGTCTTTTTAAGCGAGGAACATATATCAAAATACTGTCGTTTCTGTGTAAACACATCGCAGATCTACAGACCGCAATCTCTGATTCAGTTCAAAATAGATTCTTCCAGAAATTGTTAAATTTAAAAGTTATAGTCCTGTTAAACAGTTTGGACTTTGAAAATATTTGATTCAAGCTACGTTGTAACCTCGAATAAACTTCGACTCTACTCTAGATAACAATTGATTAATGTATTAACAAAAGTGTATCTCTTCGTTAAATAAACAGTTTTTTTTTTTTGATTCGTTAAAATTGAGTGAGAAAACTTGTAAGTTGTTCTTTTGCTTATAAAAAGTTCACAACTCTGAGATATTATGCCTTTCACTGGGAACTGGTACAAGTTATTAATTGTATAAACTGTACAATCAGCCAGATATTCTGTAATTTTGTTTAAGTTAATAGATTGGCATGGACTGGACACATTCGTAGGACAACAAAAGGATTACAAAAAGATTTACAGATGAGCAACCTCTATTGGCCAGAAAGAAAGTTGGAAGAGATCTAAATTAAGATGGGAGGATAGTATTATTCAAGACATTAAGATTTTAAAAATAAAAAACTGGAAGAATGAAGCTGAGAACAGTTGAAGTCTGGCATGAGTTCTGAAGGCAGCCAAGGCCCACATGGGGCTGTCGTCGATGCCATTGATGATGATGAGGTAGGAGCAGGAATCGATTATTTAATCCTTACTTGGTCGTCGGTAAGAACAAAACAGTTTTTGAAGGAGGGAGAATGCCAAGCTATTTTTAATCCTTGCGCTGTAACCGAGTGGTTAAGGTAGGATGCTTTGGTGCAGGTGGCCTTGCATTGGTTCGGGTCTCCATGGAGGAAGGAATTTTTCATAGAGTTTTGTCCAGTATGACACCGATGCCCACCAGCATAAGAGGCATTTGGTAGCTACAAAAGTAGCAGCTATAATGCTGGGGGACCAAATGTTGATCACATGTCCCCCCTACACTGGCTGGATTGTCGTCTGCTCTGGAATAGCCTGTGGATGTGAGGCCGGCAGCTGGAAGGTCGGCAAGGGCCTTCTAAGCCTGTCTGCCATGGAGTTTAGTAAACATGTTTGTGGTATTTTATGGCAAAATTAATTTTGAAGTAGGAGGAACAAAATATAAACAAGAATGAAGTGCAGAACATAGGGTCCATACTGGAAATGTATTCTGTTGGTATTAAGGGATTTGTTGTCCCAACTGTCTCCCAAAAATATTTAAACTGCAAAATATACCACTCGCATTATATTATTTGCTTTCGAAACTAGACTCTTACTTAAGTTAGGTGAAACAATACAAGTATTTGATAATAAAGTCTTAGGAAATTTTTTGACCAAAGAGAGATGAGCAGGCAGGCAATGTAGAACCACTACATAATAGTGAGCTACATGACTTAGAGAAATCAGATTATATCTATCCATCCATAGTAATCTGCCGAGGGCAGGTCTTCACTGCAACAAACATTTTCATGCTATGCTTGATCTACTAGGGAATTGTAGTGTGGTATCTTCCCGTTGCTTTCCACACGTGGTGAAGGATGATGATGATTCGGGGACCATTTGGGCCTTGAAGTTTTCTTGACATTTGTCTACAGTGGGGAAAACCTCACCCAGAGAAAACTGCCCTGACTAGGGATCGAACCCGGATCTTCTGCGTGACAAAGTCAGCCACGCTACCTCGAGACCACAGTGGGGGACTCCAGATATAATAAGAACAGTTAAGTCTCATAGACTGTGCTGGGCAGGACATGTGGCACAAAGAGGGATGAAAGAGTGGCATTGAAACTCCTTGTATGAAACCAGAGGGAAAATGCCAAGTACGGGATGGCCAAGATTAGGTGGAATAATTACATTAACTATTGATTTTAAGGAGTAGATTATACAGTGGTATGATTGGAAACAATTTAGTCCAGGATAGGGATGTATGGAGAGCTTATGTCTGTGAAGCCATGAACCTATGGGTTTGATAGTGCTAGTGAATTTAGTGGATTCTAAATCATTTATTCAGACAGTTGCCTTTAATAAAATGCAACAATTCAAACCTTTCAGAAATTAAAAAAAACACTATGGCATTTAACAAACAAAAATAGCAATACAATGGGTTGCCTTCCTATGTAGGATAGTATCTTATGCGATGGCGGATCTATAGCAATAAAGGACCATCATACTAAAACCAATCACACGAATTTTAAACATTAATAAAAAAATAAAAACAAATGCAATTACAAAAAAAAAAACAATGGTTCAACATTCCACACAGATTGGCAATAGATCCATCCATAGTAATTC
>JASPKZ010009571.1:0-114756 GCA_030220185.1 Diploptera punctata
AAAACATAGGTCTAACCTATATAAAGGCAAATTTAATGCATACAAATTGATTTATTGCTTTTCGCTTAATAACTGTGCGTTTCAGTTCTAAATATACTTCTTATGAATATATAGCCTTACTAACATATTAGTTTGTAAATTTGTCCAATGTTTAGCAGTGTTTAAAATATGATACTGGATCTCCAGTTGGTTTCGATAATTATTACTTATACGTTTTTAAATTAGAAGTGAATTTTTTTTATTTATGTTTGCAGTTCCGTTCTATCGTATAATAAAAACTTAATAATGCATGCATTATATCTAAACCGTAACTATTCTTTGATTTCTATTACACCATCGACATACAAGCAAGAATAAACAAATGGATTTACTACTATTTACGTAATGATATTAAGAAATACCCTCGAGAAAAATTTTAGAGCAAAATTAAAGAATGTATGTTGTAAATTCGTCCCGCGCCGTAGCCGAGCGGTTAAGGTAGGAAGCCTTGGCGCAGAGCTACGGGACTTGCGCTGGTTCGAGTCTCCATGGGGGAAGAAATTTTCTCATGGTATTTCGGCCAGTATGGGACCGGTGCCCACCCAGCATCGTGAGGCAATTGGGTAGCTACAATAAGTAGCGGCTCCAGGTTGAGGAACCAGCTATAACGGCTGGGGACTCGACATGCTAACCACATGTCACCCCTACACTGGCTGTTGATCATCTACCTCTGTGATTGACACATGTGGATGTGAAGGGCCAGCAGCCGGCTGGTAACAGGGCAACCGTTGAAAAGTGGAAAGACCCTCAATCGGATGTTGTAAATTCACTTTACTACACTTAGAAAATGTTAATTACGATTTTTACATTAGTGCTGTTTAAATGTCCATCTTTCTGCAAACGAAGATAAAATTGAAGATTAATTTTCTAAAGTGGGTGTAAGATTAAATGGAGCGGAAAAGATAAATGCAAGAAGAAATTAAGAATTTTAAGATATAAATAAAACTTATATTAGTAATGGAGTCGGTAATAAATATACATTACAAACATGAATAATTACGATAATAATAATAATTTTTTATTTTATTTTTTATTATTCCGGCTTTACAATGAATATACATTTTTCCGGTACCCATGTTCACAGTTAACTACACATTTGATTCAACATATTTTTCCATTCTTGTCTGTTCATCCATATATCTTCTTCTATTTCCCATTCCCTCTTAGTTTCATTGATTCCCTGATCCACGTAATATTTGGTCTACCCTTCTTTTTCCTTCCCTGTGGTTCCCAATCCACGATTATCTTAGGTAGTCTTCCTTCTTCCATCCTTCTAATGTGTCCGTGCCAATTTAATTGTTTCTTCTTTATAAAATCTAATATTGAATATTGTACCTGCATTTTTTCTTTTATATATGAATTTCGGATTTTATCCTTCCTGGATATTCTTTAAGCACGTCTCCAGTAGTCCATTTCAGTGGCGAGTATTTTTTTTTTTTTTCCATTTGTGCATTTAAATGCCCACACATCAGCTCCATAGGTAATAATGCTTCTGATTATTGTACTAAAAATAGTTTTTTTTTGTTTCTTTGAAGATATGTTTGTCCCATACTATTCCATTTAGGGCAGATATAGCATACTTTCCTATATTGATCCTGTTTCTTATCTCTGTTTGTTTTCCATCTTTAGTAATTTTAATTCCCAAATACTTATATTCTTCAGTGTATTTAATTGTCCCTAAATTTTCTTCTAGTATTAAATCTTGAGGAAGATCCCCTATTGTTCTATATCTAGATTTATCCATATTGATCTTTAAACCCCATAAACTATATTCTTGTATTAATTTTCTAGTGAGGTATTCTATATCTTCAAATTCTTGAGCCAATATCAATTGGTCATCTGCAAACTGGAGTGTATATATTGTTGAATTATCATTTAGTGGTATTCCCATCGGTTTACATTTCTTTTTCCATTCTTCAATAGCTTTTTCAGCATAATTCTTATATAATGTTGGAGATATACAGCATCCCTGTCGTAATCCTTTATTTGTTTGAAAACCATTAGACAAGTACTTTCCCATTTTTACTTGCACATATGATTCTGAATATAGTTTTTGAATTGCTTCAATCAGTGTTGGATTTATTTTTTTTAGTTTTAAGACTTTCCATAATTTTGATGTAGGAATGTTATCGTAGGCTTTTTCTATATCTATAAATACTAGATGTAGCGGTTGTGCTCTGATTGTTTTCTTTTCTATAATCTGTCGTATGCTGAAAATGTGGTCTATTGTAGATCTGCCCACTCTAAATCCTGCCTGTTCCTCAGGTTCTAACTCTTTGTATTCAATTTCTAGGAAATACTTGATTATCTTTCCATATAGTCTACTTACTGTACTATTGACTGTAATTCCCCTATAGTTTTTACATTCATCTTTTTTCTTTTTTTATGTATGATTGAAATATATCCTATTTTCCAATCTGATGGTATATCTTCTCCATTTATGCATTTTTCAATAATAATAATAATAATAATAATAATAATAATAATAACAATAAGAAACGGAATATATTTAATGCAATAAACAAGCACCAAAATACCTGGAAACCAAATATGGAAAAATTAAACGAGTTTCACAATTTAAATATCTTGGTGAAATCATTCAGGAAAATGGAATTGAAACCAAAGCCAATAAAAGTAGATGCCAAAAAATGGAAACAGCATTTCGGCTTACTCACAACACTTATAATAAAAAATGCATATCTTTACATACAAAATTACGGCACTATAACACTGTAATTAAACCTGAGTGCTCTATGGAGCCGAAACATTAATTTTGAACAGAAAAAAAAAGATATCGAAATATAGTGAAAAAAGAATGCAAAATTATAAGAAAAGTTTTAGGTCCACAAGTCATAGGTGAAGCATTTAGACTCAGAAGTAAAAAGGAAATAAAAATATATACAGACATTCATAGTGATATTAGAAAACGAAGGTTACAATTTTATGGCCATATTAAACGAATGAACTCAAATAGGCTTACAAAACAGATAATGGAATTCTACGAAAACAGAAGTAAAGCTCCAGTGGACACTATGAAGTGGATTGATCAAGTCAAAAAGGACTTAAATTGGCAGGAATTACTAAAGAAGATATCCCAAACAGAGATATATTTAGAATTAAGGTGAATAAGTGGCAAGTTGACCAAGAGGACAAACCGAAGAAAAAAAACTGGAACAACTTGGACAGATGATAGAAAACAAGCTCATAGCAAAATAATGAAAGAAATTTGGGCTCAAAGGAAACGCCTCTAAGTACTTTGCGTAGTCCTACATGGCTCCTCATCCGCAATAAAAAAAATAAATAATAATAATAATAATAATAATAATAATAATAATAATAATAATAATAATAATAATAATAATAATGGTAAACGAACTAGCTCACTGGCATTAACAAACCTGTAGCTTCATGTCCGCGTGGACATTAGGTCTCCAAACATCTCGAACTTGAACCAATCTTTTCCAATTCCTCCTGTATAATTTACCTTTCTCAAATCATGGTTAATGTTATTCTCTCACCTCATTATTGGCCTACCTAATGTGCGTTTTACTTCTGATTTTCTTAAAATAAGTTACGAAGCCCCTCTTCCATTCACCATTCGTACCACATGCCCTGCCCATCTGTGTCTATCATACCCAACTATTATTATTCTGGTTTCCCATAAAGATTGTGGAGCTCACTCTTAAGTAGTCTTCTCCAATCTCCTCTCTGTTCATTTCTTTTTCTCCAATTACCTGTCTGTATATCTCTCTTTAGTCCAAAAAAGTTCTTATGTACTTTATTCTGAAATACTCGTAATATTATCTCGTCCCTTAAGTAAGAAATCATGTTTCACATTCATATAACTGGAAGAATAACAGTTTTATATATTTTCAGTTCATTTTTTTTTGAGAAATTGGGACGAAAGTCCTGCGATTCATAACAACATAAAGTAAAGTATTCCCACTACAGGCCTCAGGAGGCCCTTGGGGTAGTGGGAGGTTAAAGCTCCCACTTTTTCTTGACAATCGGCACTTGATGTCAGCCGGGTTGTCAGCCCTGCGTGACGACCGCCTTTACCCCCAGAACAAGTGTCTGGTACTCATTTCAGTTAGAGACTGAGTCGACCCGGGGCCATAGTGCCGCCAGAAGGTTTGGGTCAGTTTAAAAATCCTGACCCCACCGGGACTTGAACCCTCGACCTTCCGGCTTGTAGCGCAGTGCCTTAACCATTACGCTACTGATGCATTTCCTAAATTGAGCCTATGTTTAATATCTTTGTGAACCTCATTCCTGTTTCTAATTATTGTTCCTGTGCCGCGATGGACTAGTGGTTATGCTCCTTGCCTCTGGTCCCGAGGGTCGCGGGTTGAAACCCGGCCGGGGTCAATGGATTTTTTAGGACGCAAAAATCCAAGGAGCAAGTCTTCCGGTCCCGAGTCTGAAGATTTTCAGGCTCGTAAAAAAATTCGTAAGCCTGAATGAAAAGGCCTCTAAGCAAAATTTACCGAGTGTTCCCGTCCTAGTACTACCTTAGTTTCCTAGATGTCAGTATGAGGCGGAACGCTCACCACGGGCCACTCAAGTAGTGACATCTATACGAAAACAAGTGTAACAAACTCTGGCGCATGCGCACTGTTATTCTATAGGACTTGGAAAATATTTCACGCTAGTTTAAGTGCAGTTTTTCCATTTAGTTTTATTGTAGATAATTTCCAGTCCCAATTATTTAAAGTTACTGAATAGGATATGAGTATTGGTTTTTAGTACCTGCTCCCTATCGCCTAATAATAGGCCCTACTACGTCATGAAGATATAGTAACAGCTTACTAATACCATTGAGTTGCACGATGATAATAATATTAATAATAATAATAATAATAATAATAATAAATAGTAGCAATAATAGTTTTCGTCATTATTATCAGGCTTATTACTGTTTTTGTTTTTTGTTCATATGGTTTTAATAATAGTAATAATAATAATAATAATAATATATTTACTATTATTATTGTAATGTTATCAGATATGACTTTTAGAACACAATATAAGGCCGCTTGGTTTTCAGAATATTTCAATATAAGCGTGCAAAAATAAAATAAAAAGTAAAAAGAGCTTTAATAAACATTTTCACTGGAAATCTAGAATCTGAGAGGAGAGATTTCATTTGAATAACTGTCACGTTTTTCCTTTCTGCAACAAAATTATCGAATGGATTCAGAACGGATGAATCTTTACATGGAACAGGGGCGTGGTCAATACCTTTCCTCTCGGGTGACCATAGTTCGATTTCTTGGGAGTGGGGGATATTAAGTATACATTTTAAGTCTGAGTTTGTATTCTATGCTTGTTTATGTCGAAAAGCAAAAATGTAAAAATAGAAAAAAGAGAACAGTAAAACGGATGAAAACAATAATAAATCAGTCGTTAAAAAAAATAATCTGGACTCAAGTTAACAACGGTCGATATTAGAAATCGCATGATATTCCTAACTCATTCTTCAGACTTAAGAGAGAAAAGTTGTATAGTATCCTGTTTTAATTATTTGAAATTTCTAAAAGTAAGCTTACTTGAATGTGTGTAAATGGCACAATGAGTAGTTTTCAGAGATTTTTAAATCCATAATGGATTAAATATGGAAATTCACTATTTCCTCTGCATTCCAATTTTTTAAGAGTGCACAATCAATTATTTAGACCTTAAGAGGATAAAGAAGGCGTACAACACTATGTCAAACAATTGGTGGCAAAATAATAATAATAATAATAATAATAATAATAATAATAATAATAATAAACCAAAAAGAGACAGCCAGGTGAATTGAGAAGACTACATAACAATGAACTACATGGTCTTTATAGGAAGCCAGATATATAAGAATAGTTAAGTCTCGTAGACTGGGACGGACAGGAAATGTTGCTCGTATGGGGAATCAAAGACGTGCATGGAAGCTTCTTGTAGGAAAGCGAGGGAAACCGCTCAGTTGGTAGAACAAGAATGAGGTGGGAGAATAACATTAACTATTATTTGAGGGAAGTAGATTATACAGGGAATGATTGGAAAGCATTAGCTGAGGGTAGGGATGTATGGAGAGATTATGTCCGCACGGCCATGAACCTACGGATTCTTTAGTGCCAAAGAGTGAGTGATAATAATAACAATGATAATATTATACTTACTTACTCACTGGCACTATCGAACCCGTAGGTTTATTGCCGCGCGGACATAAGCTCTCCATACATCCCTATCCTGACCTAATACTTTCCAATCATTCCCTGTATAATCTACTTCCCTCAAATCATAGTTAATGATATTCTCCCACCTCATTCTTGGTGTACCAACTGGGCGTTTTCCCTCTGGCTTTCCTACAAGAAGCTTCCATACAAGTCTTTCATTCCCCATACTTACTCACTCACTGGCACTATCGAACCCATAGGTTCATGGCCGCGCGGACATAAGCTCTCCATACATCCCTATCCTGACCTAATGTTTTTCAATCATTCCCTGTATAATCCACTTCCCTCAAAGCATAGTTAATGTTATTCTCCCACCTCATTCTTGGTCTACCAACTGGGCGTTTTCCCTCTGGCTTTCCTACAAGAAGCTTCAATGCAAGTATTTCATTCCCCATACGTGCAACATATCCTGCCCATCATATTATTATTATTATTATTATTATTATTATGTTATATAATATTATTATTATTACGGAGCGGATTTTTATGTAATAAAAGATAAGATTGCAATGCAGATAGTATGTAGGCCTATTATTCAACTTTGTGTGTGTGTATGCGTGCGTGCGAGTGTGCGTGTGCGTGTGCGTGTGCGTGTGCGCGTGTGCGTGTGCGTGTGCGCGTGTGCGCGTGCGTGTGCGTGTGCGTGTGCGTGTGTGTGTGTGTGTGTGTGTGTGTGTGTGAGAAACAAGATAAAACACAGTCAAAAGTTTTACTTCTCATTATACTATTCAACTGTTTGTGTGTGGAACGAAAACAAAAGACAGTCATAAGCCTAACTTCTCATTATACTTCATTGCAATCTTACCCTTTAGTACGTAAAAATCCGCTCCCTAATTATTATATATAATATTATTAAACGTTTTATTTATTCTGGCAGAGTTAAGGTCATAAGGTCTTCTGCTGAATTCAACCAGCATAAACATGCTGATGATGTAGATTTTGCGATATTCAAGAAATACTAAAATCCACACATTTAACACATACAAATTAAAAACATAAAATTGGTACCTGAGATCTCAGCCGTCCTCAACTATTAAATGCAATCAATATAATAAGAAACATAAGTTTTGTCGTCTGCTTCTGTAATGGTACTAACTGTTGCTAGTCAGGATTTTGTATAGTGTGTTCAGATCACTGGGTGTGTTCTCGTAATTTACGTTCTTGGCTTCTTTCATTATCTCGATTTATTCAAGGTTATTGATTGTAAACATTCGGAGACTACAGCGCTCTGCGGGCTCAGCATAAATTAAAATAAAAACGAAAAAACACACGTTTGTTGCTAACTTAACATAATTAAATTACTCTAACCCGTAAAATTATTTTATTTTCATATTTGCGAGTAAAGTGAGTTAAACATAATTAAATTCCGTAGAACTTAATATAGAAAAGCTAATCTAACGTAATTATATTAGTCTAACCTGTACAATTAATTAAAATGAGAGAGTAAAATACTGACATAAACGTGGTGAAATACGGACATACATCTTTGTTATCAGCAAAAGCAAATTGAGTTAAAAATATGTAATTTTTTTTGTCTAAATACATTTAATATTATCGTTATATGAATATTTGTTGCATTAAACAAGTGGTTGAAACTCTAAACATGTTGACAATCGACTACAGCGGCAATATATGTTATCATGTTGGCAATGATGACGCCAGTTGTTACTTATTCTACTATAGAATACTCGAAGTATCCTTGATAGCCCGCTAAACACTAGAATAGCCAAACATTCTTTATTCAAAAATAAGTTTGCAACAGATTTGTGTAACGTTAGTTTGAGGTTAAAATATTTAAAACATGTCTTCTCCTGACTGGCTAGTGAGAAAATACTTTTAATAGTATATTACGATGCGAGGTTGGGAAGTGGTTTTTACAGAAGCGAGGAAATGATTAAAAACCAAGCGATAGCGAGATTTTTAATTTCCGAGATTCTGTAAAACATTTCACAAACGTGCGTTTTACATTATTTTTTGTCCGATGGTGTTTTCAAAACAATAAATAATAGTAAAATAATAGCATCTTTGTTGGAAATATTTGCGTTCATTATAAACAACTGACTAACGTTAACTGCATGGGCAATATTATAATGATATTGTGAAAAGAAAAATTAGTGTGATAACCAGGAATCGAACCGTGACCCTCTAGTTCTCCATACTAGTGTGCAGCCCACTACACCATTCCACACCTGGCACAAACACCAACAATTCTTTCCATATATACAAATCTATAATTCTCGTTTCGTCCGCTGTCAGGTAGATGATACTGCCATCGCCAAAGGCCGGCTTCGTTTAGAAGTATCTATATTTGAGAATTTTACACGACCATTTTTATAAGCAGTAAACCATGTTATTTAACATTTTTCCAATACTGTTATTTTAACACAGTTCCAATAATGGACCATATTATAATGATATTGTGAGAAGAAAAATTAGCGTGTGAACCAGAAATCGAACCATGGACCTCTAGTTCTCCAGACTAGTGTGAGGTCCACGGTTCGATTCCTGGTTCACACACTAATTTTTCTTTTCACAATATCATTATAATATAATCCATTATTGGAACTGTGTTAAAATAACAGTATTGGAAAATGTTAAATAGTATGGGCAATGTTTATTAGTTGAAACAACAGGAGGCCTTGAGAACAATTATTGTTAACATGGCCGCAAGTATATATTTATTATATATTTTTTTTTTTTTGGTCTGGACATCTTACCTCAATATTAATGTTGATTTGTTCTTGGACATTTTTCAAAACAATTCTGTTTTATCGTCAGCTTTCCCAGACTCTTAATATTGAGGTAAGATGTCTAGACCAAAAATAATATAATTAAAATAACCTCAAAATATAACTTCCTAAAATTAAATATATATTTATTGTTTTATATTGTTTCAAATAAAGTTCAGTTAATTTAAAAATGCAGTGATTTGTTTCGTATAAATGTATATTAACACTACCTTTTGGATATTTTCCGTATGTATATTGTATGTAGTATACATAGAGGGCAGTGGTTTTATTAACCCGCACGTCGGTGTAAATGTAATATTTACAGTATAGTTACTTAGGTTGACAACCCCGAAATATTGGAAGTTGAACTTTCAATAATGGTCGCCATTTTTGGTAAGTACGCCAAACGCACTATCGCGCAAAAAATACATTAACAAAATCCGTTTAGGTCACTATGTAAAAGTAAAAAATATAAAATTGATACCTGACATCTCAGCTGTTTAATATTCTTCTTTTGGAATGGTACTAACTCTTGCTAGTCAGCATTCAGTAAATGGGTGTTTTCTTCACTTCCTGGTTTAGGCAAAAGTTGCCTGTTCCGTTTTCACTAATAGATCTAAGACCATTGTTTTTTTTTTCCCATTTGGCTATTATAAGTATCGTGGCTACCAATAGATAGTGGTCTGTATATATGTCACATCCTCTGTATACGCTTACATCTTGTATTTGATTCCTGAGTCTATCATTAATCATTATGTAATCTATTAAAGATCTTGGTTTCTAGCGCACCATGTATACTTGTGTATGTCCGTTTTCCTATAGAAAGTATTCGTGATTTTTAGTTTATTATAGTTAGCAAATTGTCGAAGTTCTTCCCCGTTTCTATTTATTACATCTTCTCCAAACATACCTACTATTCCTGGGAGTGGGAGATTACCAACTCTGGCGTTTAAATCACCTCCTAAGATGATACTTTCTGTGTTTTTAATACCATTTATTTCTTGTTGTAATTTATCATAGAAAATAACAGTGTTTTCAATATTCCCTTCTTCTGGTGCATACACTCATACAATGTTTAAGTAATTCCGATCTATTTTCAACCTTACTGTTATTATTCTCTCATTCACATATTTGTAGCTATTATTTTTTATCTCAATTTGCTATTAATTAGTATAGCTACACCACTGCAAGCTGGGTGTTTTCTCATTTAGTAATTTGTGTAATTGACTTCTTTTATTATTTCCATTTCTTCAAGGATATTGATTTTACCATACTTTAAATTTATTCGACTCTTGAGACGGAAGGATAGTTGCTACTACTGTTGCTCTACTATTTTTTTCGCCTATAATGGTGTGGCTTAATCATATTACTTAAAAAAATTATAAGAGCAATTTAAAAGCTGAACTAGATTAAATCAAAACGAAATGAAATAAAATGCATTAAATATGGAAAAAATAAACTCGCTTCTATAACCAATTACTTGCTCTATACGCAGTTATAAGTAATGTTTTCAACATGTAAACTTTAAATTGGTTACTAAAAATAAGTGAACTCACAAAATTCGGTAGTAGTACAAATCCTACCCACTGAAATTGTAACTATAATCAGGGGTAGGGGTTTCGTACTCTCAGAGCTCCGGAGCGCTCACACGAACTTGACTGCAGATAAGAGAGAAAATAAATCAGTTCAATGCTGTGTCTTTGAAAGTGCGTACCCTGTGTTAGAAATGTACTAGTAAGGTAAAATGCATTGTACCTCACTGATCAGACTTCATACCGTTTATGTATTCAACTGAGTGATCGAAAACTGTACACAAAGAGAGACGCGCTTACACTATTTATACTCCCGGGTCTGGAATAATAATAATAATAATAATTATAATTATATTATAATTATAATAACAAAATAACAACGATAATAATAATAATAATAATAATAATAAGAATAACTTACCTCAATCTCTATAGGCCTAATTAATGTCTCAATCACTGGATATGTACTTTGATGTTTTATGTAAAATTATTGTTTTTAGTCCAGAGGGTCATGGGTTCAAAGCCGGCCGGGCTGGATGGATTTTTAGGATAGAAATTCAAGAAACAAGTTCTGCGTGTTGTACTTTAAGCACTGGGTGCAAAATCTGAAGATTTTCATTCTCGAAAAAGAACATCAAGCCTGAATAAAAATGCATCTGAGCAAAATTTAATCGATTTCCCTCATCCAAGTAATGCCTTAGTTTCCTATTAGATGTCTCTTCGAGTCAATGTACAAACCACATGTCACTCCCTGACATCTATAGAGAAATAAGAGTAACTAAATTAGTCTGGTTAATAAACATCCTACTAAGAGAGCACCTATGTCCCCAGCGGGACGAACGGGCATCAATTATCATTAAACATGTAAAATAATAATATGATATTTTAAATTAGTACCATTTTTAAATGAAACATAAATTTGTATTTACTTCAAAAATAATACAAACCATTAAAAATATTCACTACACACCTCTTCGAATATGCATTTAGTTTTAAATATATTGCAGCAATGAGTAAGATAAATATCTAAATTGATTTATTTATTATGTAGAAAATTTCAAAATGAAGCATTTTAATAAGACGACTCAAAAGAATTTCCAATTCGTCGGATTATGGTTACTTTCTGTAGAGGGATTTAAACGCTGGATTATTATCATAAGTAATGCCACCGAGTGATTTCCAAATTATCCATAAATTCACGACTCACGAAGTGAGGAGTGAATTTGTCTAGAGAAATTTGGAATCAAGAGTGGCATTTGTTAGGACTATTTAACGAATAAAATTAAGCTGTTTACTCACAAATCATTATTTAACTATAGTTATTTTAAATATTTATATATTTAATGTAAACGGCGAATGTTTGAAACAAATGAGAAACGATAGGTTCGCTTCTACTGCTTCTTTTGTTTATCACTGCAACCAGATCATACTATTTATTGCCAAAGGAACGCAATATGTAAGGAGGAGCTTTCTTTAATATTGGTAATTATAACACTGATAATATTTGGTGAAATACGACTCTGATTGGTTGTAAAAAAAGAAATCATTGAAACGTGATTGGTCATTGACTCCCCATTTGGGGCATGAGTTAAATAGTCTAGAGAATTTGGAAATCAAGAGTGGCATTTGTTAGACTATTTAACGAATAAAATTAAGCTGTTTACTCACAAATCATTATTTAAACTATAGTTATTTTAAAATATTTTATTATTTAATGTTAACGGAGATTGTTGAAAACAAATGAGAAACGATAGGTACGCTTCTACTGCTTCTTTTGTTTATCACTGCCAACCAGATCATACTATTTATTGCCAAAGGAACGCATTATGTAAGGAGGAGCTTTTTAATATGGTAATTATAACACTGATAAATATTTGGTGAAATACGACTCTGATTGGTTGTAAAACAGAAATCATTGAAACGTGATGGTCATTGACTCACCATTTGGGGCATGAGTTAAATAGTCTAGAGAATTTGGAAATCAAGAGTGGCATTTGTTAGGACTATTTAACGAATAAAATTAAGCTGTTTTATCACAAATCATTATTTAACTATAGTTATTTTAAAATATTTTATATTTATGTAAACGGAGATGTTTGAAAACAAATGAGAAACGATAGGTACGCTTTTTACTGCTTCTTTTTGTTTATCACTGCAACCAGATCATAATATTATGTGCCAAAAGGAACGCAGTATTGTAAGGAGGAGCTTTCTTTAATATGGTAATTATAACACTGATAATATTTTGGTGAAATACGACTCTGATTGGTTTGTAAAACAGAAATCATTGAAACGTGATGGGTCATTGACTCCACCTTTGGGGCATGAGTTAAACATTCTAGAGAATTTGGAAATCAAGAGTGGCATTTGTTAGTACTATTAACGATAAAATTAAGCTGTTTACTCACAACTCATTATTTAACTATAGTTATTTTAAATATTTTATAATTTACTGTAAAGGAGATGTTGAAAACAATGAGAAAAACGATAGGTACGCGTCTCGTTCTTTTGTTTATCACAGGCCACCAGATCATACTATTATTGCCAAAGGAACGCAGTATTGTAAGGAGGAGCTTTCTTTAAATATGGTAATTTATAACACTGAAAATATTTGTTTGGTGAACACGACTCTGATTGGTTTAAACAGAAACATTGAAAACGTCGATGGTCATTGTACTCCCATTTGGGCATGATTTAAACGTCTAGCGAATTTGGAAATCAGAGTGGCATTTGTTTAGTACTCTTTAACGATAAAATTAAGCTTTTCCTCGCAACTCATTATTTAACTATAGTTATTTTAAAAATATTTAATATTCATGTAACGGAGATGTTTGAAAACAAATTGAGAAACGATAGGTACGTTTCTACTGCTTCTTTGTTTTTCACGCAATCCCAGATCATACTATTATGTCAAGGAACGCAGTATTGTAAGGGAGCTTCTTAATTGGTAATTATAACCTGATAGATTTTGGTGAAATACGACTCTGATTGGTTTAAACAGAATCATGAAACGTGATTGTTCATTGACTCCCATTGGGGAATGATTAAATAGCACTATACCACCATATTTAGAGTTGAGCAATACCTTAATCCGGTTTGGATTTTCTTGCCGTGTTCGACTTGAAAATTAATTATCTGCTAAGAAACAATTTATATCAACATCTTAAACGCGGCATCGCTTTCTGTGTTCTATTGAATGAAATGAATGGAAAGCATAAAAGTATTCTCGCGAACAAGAATCCCGATGAAAGCACACAATTCAATTCATACCTGGCCTGTGTTGCTTTGTGGTATGTGGATTGAAATGAACGAAATTTTTCGCAGATTTTTTTATTAGCCCTTGTATTAACTAAATTTTGTTTATCGTTTTCTGCTTAAATATACATATCCGACGGTTATTCGACTCTGGGCTGCTTCGTATACGCCATTGGTGAAGCAATAGTTTTCTAATTCAATCGCCTCATTGCAAATATTGACTATTTATAGTCTAGCGACGCAAGGCGTCTTGATATCGAAGTATTACAACTCGAACACGCGCGTTTCGAAGTCAACGTTGAGTGAAAATGTTACAAGTGTGGTTTCTTAGGGCTAAAAGGCCTTCGAGACATGGATTTTTGGTAGCGTGAGGTTCTAGCCGAGCGTTATTTGTGGATGTATTAGTTATGAAGGCATCGTGTTTTCGAACATAAATAAATGGATTCTTAGTTTTAATTACTTTATTTCTAGGTATAATGATTACCAATAACCCTAAGTTTCTAATCCTAAATACCTAATCCTAAGCTTATATTAGAAAACCTACTGTTTTCGAACTTGAGTTTCGAGAGAGGGAGATCTGGGTTTACGAATTTACCCTAGTTTACATTCTAATAATTATCTGATAACTCTTACTCTTAGACATATAGTATTGAACTATTTAAAATACTTGACTTCATTTCTAAATGTCCTAAATTTTATAAAGAAAAATTGTATGTAGACTTACCCATTAGCTACTGCTTCAACAGACACGAGTCCCATATTTTGCAAGGTTTATATACTAAGCTGCTGACCTACAGCTATAACTAACTGTACTAAACATTCCTATAGTCTAAGTGCAGAGATTTGCAGTTAGCCTTGAAAACTTTGTTCCTGCCATAAGTCAAAATTCTGTCCTGAATATAATATGTCTAAATTTTTTATATTTCAACGACTGTTTTTATTTGGAATAATTAAAATAATCTATGAAATAATTAAATATCTATATAAAATAATCTATGTATTCGTAACAGAAAATTTACTTTTACTATAAAAACACGTGCGTATTTGAATGCAACGTTGTGTCATAATTTCAAGTCAATTGAACGACTACTTTTTGCGTTTTGCGAGCAGAAACATACGCAGGCTGAATGTTTATATTGTGGCGCGTCGTAATAGCGACGTTTAAATAGTGCGTGCAAGGCGAGAATAGTAGTCTCGCATTGGTCGATATAGGTTTCTGAGTCGCCGATTCGCGAGTCGAAAGACCGGCGCAAACCACCGAAATTTCTGGGCTGTCATTTCAGATCTTTCTGCGAACATCTCCTTCCCACTTTCGGTAAAGGTCGGTGACCAGAGGCTTCTATGTTTCCAAGTGTCTCGAACCTAAGCCTAGATAGTTCCTCCGCGCCCATATACGTGGTAAGGTCGGAGGCCAGTCAGTTTTATTTTGGCAGCGATAAGTGTAGCGTGAAGAGATGACAAATTTTAGTGAGTGTATTCATCAGGTACTGTCAAATAATTGTATGCGAGATAAACATTTAATAAAGATTAATTGTTAGCGCATATTGTGAGTGATCTACTATTGATCATTAGTAGAAGTAAATAAAGCAGTTGTAAGAATATTAAACGACATCTGTGTGTTATCATTTACGCCGAAACAACGTGACAATATATTAAAGTTTAATGGTCCACAAAATGCTGGAAATTTTTTTTAATGTTGATTCTTCGTAAACATCGGAATAAGTAGCAGTTAAGAAACTGCAAACGGCCAAGACCCGCAAAAAGACAGCGCATTTCTTTCTTCATCGTTTGATATTCTCCGCTTCCAGAAAACGAAACCGGGTCACAAACTCTGTGCATGAAATGCAAAGGTGACTGGCGAACATTCAGAAGGACAGATAACAGAATGTCTTGGAAATTGCTCTGAAACGCTCCTCCATTTCCTCTAAGATAGCTTTGCGGATAAATATGCTTTCAAAATGTTCAATAGATTTCCGTTATAGCCTTGTCAATATTTTCCTGTTTTCATAGAACATACAGTCAATAATAATAAAATTCATGGTGATACATCAAGAGCCATATAAAGTACCTGATCTTTTTACTGCGGTAGCTCTAAAAATAAAAATGAAAGTTTAAAAATGTATTTACAGTCCTCATGAAAAAAAAGTATGTTACGTAGGAACTGTATGAACTAAGCATTTTTCTCAGCAAGTTCAATTTATGTTCCAATTTAGCTGACTTACCGAACAGATCTTTATTTTTATTATAATTAAATCGTATATACCAAAAGTAATTTGCATCCCGTAGAATATAGTGTTACCAATAAAATTTCTGATTAATCCCCTCTCTCAATAATACGAATTTATAATTTTAAAAATCGATGTTACTTCTCTTATTAAAATCTTACTTGCGAGTTTCGTACCGAGAAAATCATGGTAGCCGATTAATTGATTTTCAAAACTTCGGGTTTCAGGTAACCCTCACTTTTAATGAACTGATTTATCTTCTTCTTTTTTTTTTTGAGAATACCGGCAATTCTCTTGTTTTATTTCAAAAGCAAATACCGATTTTGATTTAAAAATAAAAACATATCATTGCCTGAAGCGATTTACATATTTTCGCTTAAGTTTGTACCGAAATGGACATTTCGATACAGGAATTACGTCTTACTGCGCAAACTATACGTCATCGTGTCTCCATCTCGAGTGTCATCTTTATGAACAGTGCCAAATGCTGTGTTTTGTAACATCGAATCATCATCTACTTAGTCACCATTGGAGTCTGGTCAGAGCAGCTCAGGAGAGCTGGTTTTGTTTGTTTAGTCCAGTAAGCCAGGGTGGGGACGCTAGAACAGTATTTCCCCCAACCCGAGGCTGGACTAGAGTGAGTGATAATGTTTGTATGTATGTTGATTTATATCATATTTTCTTTTTGTATAGATGATATACTATGATTTCTTTTCTTTTTAAATTGAATATTTATTTATTTATCTTTAGCCTATATTATATCTGACTATATTTTGACTCGCATTAAAACCTTTAGTTGTGCTTTTTACTTACTCTATGCCTATTCATTCAGTAGTTAGCATAAGTCAGATATGAAAGTCAAATTCCAAAAGCTTGCTCAAGCGTGTGTTAGTTCCTTTATCCCAAAGCTTCCACGATTGTATTTTATAAGTCAGTAAACATTACACATTGGGAGAATTTAGTAAAGAAAGTTGAATTGCTCTTTGCCTCTATGGGCCCGGGCAAAGATGTCACAATTTGAACAATCTATGCTTTCCAATCAAAATAGTGATCAACAATATAACCCTGCGTGGGTGCAAAATGGTAGTAGAACGAGGTTAAATATAACGGCGCAAATATGGGTTGTAGAACGAGGTTAAATAATAATAAGACGCCACAAGTTAACCCCCACTCCTAATGGTCCGATTTTGTCAGTTAACGAACTCGACCTTACTTTTCTTATTTGAATTCTATATGCCGAATTTAGTTTCGAAAATAAAGAAGCAAAATTGCGGCCGCTAATGCTTTAACACACACCTTTAACGAGAGTAACGGGCGATGTGTGTACATCTTAAAGACTAAATCAAATATATATAGTTTCTTTGGTTTTCCGTGTCAAGGATTCAAGATTGGCCCTGACCACTGGTTCCAACGTTTCGACATAATTCCACGTGCCAATATCAAGGAATTCTTTATTAATGACATGTGGAATCATCTCGAAACGTTGGGACTAACATTCCTTTAAAAAAAACGTTAAACTGAAAATATATATAGAACTATAATTCTACCAGTTATATTATATGGGACTCTTACTTTAAAGGGAGGAAAGGAGATTAGGAGCATTTGAAAATATAGTTCTTAGGAAAATTTTTGGACCAAAGAGAGATGAACAGACAGGTGAATGGAGAAGACTGCATAACAGTGAACTACATGGTCGTTATAGATATAATGAGAACAGTTATGTCTCGTAGACTACGATGGGAAGGACATGTTGTACGAATGGAGAATGAAACACGTGCATGGAAGTTTCTTGTAGGAAAACCAGAGAGAAAACGCCCAATTGGTAGATCAAGAAAGAGGTGGGAGAATAACATTAACTATGATTTGAAGGAAGTGGATTATTGTATTGTATTGTATTGTATTGTAAGCCCATATTCTCCCTTTACAGAGATTTAGGCGCTCTCCCACTACAGGGAAGAATTTGAACCATACTAATTTAGTTACACTTGTTTTCGTATAGATGTCATTTGTGTGTTCCGTGGTCAGCGTTCCGCCTCATACTGATATCTAGGAAACCAAGGTAGTACTAAGACGGGAAAATTCGGTAAATTTTGCTTAGAGGCCTTTTCATTCAGGCTTAAGGATTTTTTACGAGCCTGAAAATCTTCAGACTCGGGACCCACGGCTTAAAGTCCCTCCCGGAGAACTTGTTCCTTGGATTTTTCCGTCCTAAAGAATCCATCGACCCCAGCCGGGTTTGAACCAGCGAACTTCGGGACCAGAGGCAATGAGCATAACCACTAGTTCACCGCGGCCGATAGGAAGTGGATTATACAGGGGATGTTTGGAAAACATAGGCTCAAAATAGGGATGTATGGAGAGCTTATGTCCGCGCGATCATGAACCTACGGGTTCGACAGCGCCAGTGAGTTAGTTAGAGCAAACAATCTAGTCAACTCTTGACTTCAACTTAGCCCATATATTTCTGCATGATAAATTAAGCCACCGTCATTTATAAAAATCTGAAAACCGTGATGGGTTAAGGCCCTACTTAGAAAGAAATTACCTACTTTTGTTACAATCTGCATAACATCACGAAGATTAGCGTCTTAGCTCATGGCTCCTCCTCATCTATAATTCAATGCAAATTTATGGACTTTGACTTTTTTCTTTATCAACTCTGCCATTCCGAGGTTAATTTCCGTCATTCTGGGTGCACCGTCTACAGTTACACTGCATAATCTTTCCCATTAAAGTCCATGTAATCCACTGCTTTTACAAACTCACGAAATAAGTAATTACATTCCTTGGTACCATGCATTCTTCTCACCCCTATTAGTTATTCTATAATTTTAAAGTTCACAGCCCTAACTGTACAGTATCCGTCAGATTAGCACTTTCATCACACGCAATAGAAAAACACTTAAAAATTGTCCCCTTCTCAATGATCTGATGCAGACCACTATACCATACCCCAGCTAAGTTCCAGTTGTAATGTAAACAAACTCCGTCCTTTGGGGAAATCGTGGTTGGGAAGGAAAGCATTTGAAAAACGGAGAGAAACAAAGTATTTTCATTAATTAAATAAAAATAAAAGGTAGTTTTATTTGATTTCCATATTTATTATATAATTCAGTGACAGCTGTTTTGGTACACTGTACCTACTTCAGACATGTTAAATTATGAATTGTGTTCCAACGGATCTAAGCAACAATACAACAATATGTATTTAATTTTTTTAATTTAACAAAGGCGATTCATTCAAATCAAGTTGAGAATTTAACAGTTTGTTACTACTTTTCAATTTATTTATTTCTACAGCCTCCAAAAGATCTAACTTCTTACCCTTATCACAAACATGTAAAATTAAAAAAAAAAATTAATGTTTTCAAACAGTTTAGTGAAAAATATGATCTGTTAGCCTTTGAAGATGTGGTGAAAAAACAGCACAATTTACAGGTGAGTCAGCATGGAGCATGAATTCTGCTCATAATTTAATCATAAATAAAATATATCCATCAACATCATGAAAAAAGCGTAAACGTCTGATTAGGAAGGCCCATATTATAATAAATAAAGAAATAAGAAATGGAGCAAGTTCCTAATTATTGGTGCCATCTTACCTCGTAATCAGTCTTATTTATCGTAAAATACCATCTCGTTTAAGAACAACGTTTGTATCAATGACAGTTCCTTACGCAATTCAGTCATATAGCGGGTGCAGTATCCGTCAGATTAGCACTTTCATCACACGCAATAGAAAAACACTTAAAAATTGTCCCCTTCTCAATGATCTGATGCAGAACACTATACCATACCCCAGCTAAGTTCCAGTTGTAATGTAAACAAACTTGTATAAGGTATCACTCCGCCGACTCCGTCCTTTGGGGAAATCGTGGTTGGGAAGGAAAGCAATGCGGAGAGAAACAAAGTATTTTCATTAATTAAATAAAAATAAAAGGTAGTTTTATTTGATTTCCATATTTATTATATAATTCAGTGACAGCTGTTTTGGTACACTGTACCTTCTTCAGACATGTTAAATTATGAATTGTGTTTCCCACGGATCCTAAGCAACAATACAACAATATTTATTTAATTTTTTTTAATTTAACAAAGGCGATTCATTCAAATCAAGTTGAGAATTTAACAGTTTTGTACTCTGTTTTCAATTTTATGTATTTCTACAGCCTCCAAAAGATCTAACTTCTTACCCTTATCACAAACATCGTAAAAATATTAAAAAAAATTATCATGTTTTTTTCAAACAGTGTTATTCGACAAAATGGTATGTCGTTAGCCTTTGAAGATGTGGTGAAAAAACAGCACAATTTACAGGTGATTCAGCATTGGTAGGCATGAATTCTTGCCTCCAATAATATAATCATAAAGTAAAATTATACATCCCATCAACATCATGAAAAAAGCGAAAACGTCCGCTGATTAGTGAAGGCCCATATTAATTAATAAATAACAGAAATACAAGAAATGGAGCTAAGTTTCCTAATTATTGGTGCCATCTTACCGTCAGTAATCAGTGCTTATTTATCGTAAAATACATTCTCGTTTAAGAACCAACGTTTGTATCAATGACCAGTTTTCCCTTACGCAATTCAGGCTAACTGGCGGTGCAGTACTCCGTCATACCTTAGCACCCTTCATCACACGCAATAGAAAAACACTTAAAATTATCCCCTTCTCAATGATCTGATGCCGAACACTATACTATACCAGCTAAGTTCCAGTCGTACTGTAAACAAACTTGCATAAGGTATCACTCCGCCGACTCCGTCAATTGGGGGAAACGTGGTACTAATTTTTATCCCACCACATAAGTGAATTGTGAACGAAAATGTCAACGATGCAAAGATTTTTCTTAGGCAACATCGTATTTTACGTAAAATGAGACTGAATATGTATCAATAATTAGGAAATTCCTCCATTTCTTATTTACTTACAACAAAAAGTATATACAGAGTGATTCAGAAATATGGCTATACGTTTGATCGCATTTTGTGACGAAAATATTATTATTAAAGGAAATATGATGTTATCATTGGAAAGGGAATCCTTCAAGTTACAACAATAGAACAAAACAAAAATCACTGCTCACATGCAGCTTGGCGGGTGTGATTTTTGTGGGCTAGCGTCGAACGCCTCCACAATTCTCTTCGTTGTTTCTGCATTCGTGCTAATGCGAGGCCTTCCAGGAGGTTTGATTTTCTGCATCCTTCCCGTTTCCAGCAGTCGTTTTCTCCACTTCCCCACAGTCGACGGCTGGAATGCTACGTTAAACTCACGTCTTGCCCGTCTTGCGGCCTCACGATCATTAGCATACGTTATTGTCCATGCAGCAATTGTAATTTGCTGTTGCATATTCAACGCCATTTTGACTAATGACGTAAGTTCTACACTGTTTTGTTTTATGCCATTGTTCTAATTTGAATAATTGTTTTTCCAACGGTAATTTCATATTTCCTGTAATGGTAATATTTTCATCACACAACGCGATCAAACGTATAGCCATATTTATAATTCACCCCGTATACCCCTAACTAATTAGACATTTACGATTTTTCCATGATTTCAGTAGATAACCTTCATTTACCGGTACAATTCCATTATGAGCAGAATTTATATTCCATGCTGGCTCAGCTATAAATTCTGCTGTTATTTTCGCCGCATCCTAAATAGCTATGTATGATTTTTTCACTAAACGTTTAAAAACATTCAAAATAATTTGTTTCTGTCATCTTTTCAAAGTTTTCCTTTTTTTATGCTAAAAGAATTTAATAGAAAGAACAGCCATTTGAAACTATTGAAATTCTAATGTATTACGCATGCGTAGGAATTAAACAATGAAATGGTTATTTATTTAATATATTAAAAATTGTCCGCCGCTGTGGTCTCGAGGTAGCGTGCTGCCTTGTCACGCAGCGGGCCCGGGTTCGATCCCCGGTCGGGGCAGTTTTTCTGGGTGAGGTTTATATCGGGGTGTTTCCTCACCTGTAAGACAAATGTCAGGAAAACTTTAAGGCCCAAACGGTCCCCGAAATCATATGGCCATCATCCTTATCATTACCATCATCATCACCATCATCCTTCACCGGTGTGGAAAACAACAGGAAGCTACCACACCTACACGATTCCCTAGTAAAGCTGCAAGCATAGCATGAAAATGCTATGGTTGCAGTGAAGGACCTGCCTTCGGGCAGAATTACTATGGATGGATATTAAAATTATAATTACATAATTTTTAATTCTCCCATATAAGCTATATAGACATGTGCTAGATATTACACATGTTTATTATTTTTATTTGATTGTTAGAGGGCGAATTACATTTTCTTATACGCTTAAAAGTAAAACCATCATTGGACCATGAAAATGCAGTTCATACATCTGGTTTATTTACATTACAACTGGAACATAGTTAGAAAGAGCTCACTGTTTTTTGACAGAAAAAACAGGTTTAAACAAATCTACTTTTCCGGGACTGAGTTTCAGTAACATTCACAAGACACATGTTAACAAATTCTACTTCGGCGAATGATTTTGCGCGCTCAGCGATAAGTTTTGAAACATCGTAACTTGTTTTCATAATATGATTCTATTTCAAATTTACGAAATTGCTATTAATGAGTGACTTTATTACACAATTTTCTGAATTTTTACAACACGCAAATTTGCCTTTAAATGTGACAAACTCTGGATAAAGTTTTGTTTGGTAATGTATTTTTTATTGAATTCTTTCATTACTGCAATCACATCGTTACATGTCATATACATCAATTTTTTTGCGTGCTGTTTAACAAAATAATTACTAACAAGGGAACTATCAAACATTGCAAGCCAAAATCTACCTTGAAATTTCCCCCAAATAAGTACTGTGATATATAAGGCGGTATCAAAAAAAAAAGCTGCCTTTTTAACTGCAATTCACAGAAATCAAAGCCAGAATCCAGCAATGGTAACCCATTGCAAGGAGTAGGTGGACACCTTGCTTGAGTAAGAGCCGAGTTGAGTGATGCGGGACGCGGCGCGGACGGCAGGTAGTGAGGGTTATCCAATTTACCAATTCGGGAGACGTATTACTCCCCTAAAGTTTAAATGCGAGATTTATCGCTGGATTTTAGTGTCTTGCTGTTAAAAAAAAAAACCATATATTTTTCGGGACACACCCTTGGTAGGCCACAACACTTCTCTGGAAGAAATTTAGAAGTAGGTTTAGGCATTCAATGGTTGACATTTCCTCAATAAGCTAAAATGCATTATATTGCCTTCAGTCACTATCAATTTTGCGCTTTTTCGTCAGAATTTTTTACTTTTCCAAGTATACTTACTACACAAATAAATTCACTTGAGAACGTAACAAACAATCACGAGAAATACAGACGCGCTGCGCAGTGGGAGAAGAGTGAATAGAAACGGTACCTAAGGGATGGAGCATGGGTGATCCGCTACCCGGCACACTCTCATATTCACAACTTCCTAAATCGCAAGGCACTAGGAACTTAAGACCCAATACCAACCAAACGTGTCCGGACGTTCGACATGGCTGCATTACACTCAGAGCTAACTAAACACTATATATGACAGAATATGACTGCAGGGGTTGAAGAGGACATTTAAGTCCCTAAAACAGCCAGAAGCGCACATGCCTCGGGCCCGTCCCCTCTAGCACTCAAAACGGGAAAAATCTTGGGTGGAACCGATCTGGATTTAAGTCAAGGTGGTAGGTTCGGGTCCGATAGAGGCTCATTTGGTTCCACAGACCTAGATTCGGAGGAAGAACGTGGATCAAATACATAAAAAGGGGCTCTGCCTTTCCTCGGACCAGACCTTCTGCCGACGTATTTGTCTTGTCTTTCTTGCTAAGATGTGTATTCTGAAGCAGTCGAAAACTATAGAATTAACGTGCCAAATAAAATTAAAGGACTGAAGAGGGTAAGGTAAGTCCCTAAAGCAGCCAGGAAGGGACAGGCCTCGGATCAGTTCCTCCGGCACCCGGAACGGGAGAAGACAGGCATATTTCGCAGGAATTGGGCGGGAGAAACCCGATGAAATCCTCGGCTGGGTCCAATCTGAGCCATGTTTTGTGGTGGACTGAGTATTCGACAGGGACTGAGCTAGCTCCGCGGACCTGGAATCGGGGGACAGATGTGCACAGGATACCGGTCGTGTCAATGATGTTCGTTGTCGGTATCGACCCTTTTGGGGGTCAAGACCCATTCTTCATGTGCTTTTCTTCAGGTTGCTTTTAATTGTGTTGGAGCTAAGAAAATGATCTCCTCGTAGCTATCTTTTTAGTTCTTCTTGAACATGTGAAGATGATGTTCTTCTTCAGATTGATTGTGTTTAAACTTCTTGATCTTAAAGAAGTTCTTTAGGTGTAGCCTTTTAAAAATTTAAGGACTTGAAGTGACTAAATTAGTTAGTATATTTACAGTGGTTTGTAGGAGTTCAGGATTAAGGATGATTTTTATTAGGAGAAGTAGAAGTTGTTGGGTGAGATTTTCTGGGTTTGTGGTTTCAGGAGTTGTTGTGTTCAGTTTAGGTGTGGGAGTATTGGTTTTGTTTTGAATTTTTCGTGAGATGGATTTTGGTGTTTGATTTTTAATCTTCGATATCTGCTGCGGTCTTGAGTTTGTGTATTTCTTGAAAATTGGACATTGCCTGTAGCGTGGTTTTCTTTGCAGTTAGTGCATTTTAAGTAGTTTCAGTGCATTTATTAACTTTATGATTGCCAGCGCATCTGACGCATCTTTTAGTTCTGTGACACCATATTGCTAGATGCCCGAAGCCCTGGCAGTTGTAGCACTGTATTCCGCCTGATGGTTTCTTGTATGTCTCTAATATTGACAAAGTAAACACTGACCTCAGGCATATATCTTTATGGTCCAGACAATATGGGCTAAACTAAATGTAAACAAAACGCAAGCAATAATTATCGGACATCCAAGGCTATTACACCTCATAAACAATGGCAATATGCCGGCTGTCATATTAGATAATGAACAAATTCCTTATACCGACGTCGTTAAAAACTTGGGATTTTACTTACATTCTAATTTAAAATGGCATGAGCAAGTAAAACAAACATCTAAAAGGATCTTCTCCATAATGCATTCCCTAAAGCGACTTAAATATTTTCTTCCTACAACTCTTAAAAGAATTTTAATCCAAACTTTAGTGATGCCGCATTTTGACTACTGTGACGTTCTACTAACTGACATAAGTGACGGATTGTCGGACAAACTGCAGCGTGTCCATAATATGTGTATCAGATTCATATTTAATGTTCGAAAATACGATCACATTTCTCCATTATTCCACGAATTGTCATGGCTACATCTAAAAGAGAGAAGAAAATCGCACTGTCTAAATCTCCTATTTAAGATCCTACATACCTCGATTCCTAATTATTTATCATCCCGTTTCCAGTATCTACCCTCAAACCATAACTTACAACACAAGATCACAACATAGTCTCTTTACTTAATATACCGCAACATAGGACAATCACATCACTCTCATGTCATATACCATCTCCACTTCTCGCGCACTGGATTCCCTTTCCCTAACCACAAGAAATAAGGCTTTGCCGGACATTGGCATCTTTTAAAAGAAATCTAAATTTATATTTGCTCTAAACTCGACTTCATTATTATCCAGTGTAAGATATATATATATATATATATATTAATTGGTGTTTCCCGTATAATGTATCATATTTATATTATTATTATTATTATTATTATTATATTATTATTATTATTATTATTATCGTATCATTATTGTTATTACCCTATAAAATGTTGTTTGTACATGACATTTACATTGCTACATTTATTGTATCTTTAACTGTTTATAATTAGTATAGTGTATATCTATATTTGTCGAATATTTATTTGTATTTGTGCTGGTTGAGTGGAAGACAGGGCCTTATGGCCTTAACTCTGCCAGAATAAATAAAGTATTATTACTATTATTATTATTATTATTATTATATTAATTTAATTTTGATATTAAATAGGTCTGTTAGTTGAATGATTTTTGTATTGAAGTTTTCAGATTCGCTAAAGGTTAGGATTCAGACTGGAATTGCAGTCTTGATTCTCGTACCATTTAGAAAACTTGTTTTCTGTAGTTGTCTTACTGTGTATATTGGATAATTCTTGTCTTTTACTTTTTGTAGAATTTCGTCTGATGTTATTTTCGTTGGTAGTCCTTTTAGTGTGATTCTTTGTGATTTAGTACTTTTGTAGAGATGCGTATGGTGCGGTATGTCGGTGTCTTCTAGTACACGCAAGGCATGTTTGTAAGACGACTAAGTTTTGGCGTATATTTTTAGTTGGTCTTTAGCGTATTTCATGGACATGTCCGGTAATGCATGTTAATTTGTATGCATTTACATAAAAGGGAACACTGCCTTTCCAATCACCAGCCGATCACAACTCGGTCGAGAGGATGAGCTTCAAATCTTGATAGTGACGTCCTTTTTCTCTTCTTTGCTCACTCAAACGCCTCTGGTCTTCTTTCTGGATCTTTCCTCGAAATCTTCTCTGTCTGCTGGACAAGGGTGTACAAAACTGTATATTCCCCAAAATGATTTGCCTTACGTTTTAACATAAACGTAACCTTGCTGATTTTTTAGTCTCACGGAAACCAGTTTAACCCTTAAATTGTCAAAACACAATTTATTTTGTTAGTTATTTGAATGTGGCGGACCGCAGTGAAAACGTAATATTTTATAAGTGTTATAATTAGGTGTATTGTATAATTAAACACACACTTAGTGGTTTATTTTTGTTCGTTTTCTTCTGATTTATTTAAAATGATAAATTAACTGAACCAACTGAAGTATCCAAAAGGATACATTACGAATTTAAGGGTTAAGCGAGTCAGATGGGCCAGCAGAGAAAAAGCTTTGGCGGGTAGTAGTTTGTACGGCCCTGAACTAGAGTGATTCATTCATGTGTAAGACATGGCAGAATTAAAGTTCCAGCGATGTGGGTGTTTTGTAACAAAACAAAGCTGTTCATCTGGCGTGATTATGCAGATTTAAAATCAGGCAATTGAGAAAGAAAGAACACGCAACTTGGAAAAATATAATTGGATTTCTCTTCCAACGTATGTTACAAGCAATGTAAAATAAATACCAGGAATTCATTCACAACTATACAGGCGGTTTACCATCGTCACACAATTAACTAACTCAGTGGCACTATCGAAACCGTTGGTTGGTGACAGCGCGGACATAATTTCTCCACTCATCCTTATCCTGAGCTAATGTTTTCCAGATATTCTTGCATAATCTAATTCCCACAAATATTAATTAGTATTATTCACACACCCCATTCTTGATCTATCAATTGGGCGGTTTTTTTTTCTGGCTTTCCTACAAGATGTTTCCATGCCCTTCTTTCATTCTCCATTTGTGTTATATGTCCTGCCCATCACAGTCTACGAGACTTAACTGTTCTTATTATATTTGCTTTCCTATAAAGATCATGTATTCCCTTATATAGTGTTCTGCATTCCCCTGTTTGTCCATCTCTCTTTGATTCAAAACTTTTCTTAAGAACTTTATTCTTAAATACTCGTAATCTTTTCTCCTCCCTTAAAGTAAGAATCCCTGTTTAATATACATATAATATAACTGGGAGTATAACAGTTTTATATTACTTCTTCATATAGGCCTATATTGTATATGGATTCCGTATATTAGGTAAAAAAATTGGACATTTTGAAGAAAAAATCAAAATAACTAAGTTTTTTTTTAGTTTTACTATAAGAGCATAATACAGAGTATTTTGTCATATGGAAGCGAAACTTGGTCTTTGACAGAATTACGAAAGAATAAAATTAGAACAGTTGAATTTGATTATTTTAGAAGAAGACAGGATAAAATAAGAAATGAATTCCTTTGGAGAGAAATGAATGTCACCACATCTGTTGTTAAGAGGATTGAAAATCAAACGCTTAAATTGTATGGCCATGTACAAAGAATGGAAAATTAAAGATGGCCAAAAAATATATACCAATGGTCACCCCCTGGAAGAAATAAACGTGGCAGACCAAGATGGAAATGGAAAATCTACGTCAGAACAATAATGGAGGATAGGAATTTGGAAGAGGGAGATTGGAATGACAGAGATAAATGGAAACTGAAGACGGCAAACTTATAAGTGGGGGAAAGCCGAAGAAGAAGAAGACTAACAAGGGAAGTATTAACCATTGCATCCGAAACTTACTTTGAAATTTCTCTAAGAGAAGCGTTTGTTATATATCAAGGCCATGTCGAAAAAAATTATCTTCCGTTTTAATGGCAAGAGATAATTCGAAGCCAGAATCTAGTAATGTCAAACCACTGTACAAAGCAGATGAACTCCCTGCATGAGTAACAGTGGAGTGGAGTGAGGCGGGATGCGGCGCGGACGGCAGGTATTGAAGGTAATCCAATCTAGCAATTCAGCAGTTTTATTACTTCCCTGTAGCTTAAATAAGTGACTTGGCGCTGGATTTTAGTGCCTTGAGTTAAAAATGGCACTTTTTTTTTGACACGGCGCTTGTACATCACAACGCTTCTCTGAAAGGAATTTCAACCTAGGTTTTGGCATGCAATTGTTGACAGTTCCATTGTAAGCATAGTAAGAGCTACAGGGGCTACAATGCAGTTGTCATTTTCATCGTCGAATCTACCGATCGTTGACCTCCATTACACAAATTGCCTCAGTGGACCAGTGATTATCTTGTATGTTAAAATACGCTAGTGTTTAGGATAATTTGAAACTGCGAAAACACGAGAAATCACTTGATTTCATAAATAAAACTTTTCATTTCTCGTCACGGGAAGGAATTTACGGCTTGAGAGCATAAGATCGTTATGGCAAAGGTCTCTGCCAACATATTTTATGAACATAAGTATAGGCCTATGGCAATAAATATAAATATATTAGATATTATAGACCAATGGACGTGAGAAGAACATGAGGAAGACCAGCCAAGATATGGATAGACACTGGATGCACATCCAATACGTCTTCCTCCGAGGAGTGATTTTGGAAATAAACAGGATGAAAATCCTACAAATTATGAATAAGAACAAGATCTTAGTTATTAGTAAATTATAAATAATATATCACTATGATACCGCTGTGGTCTCGAGGTAGCGTGTTACCTTGTCACGCAGCGGGACCGAGTTCGATCCCCGATCGGGGCAGTTTTTCTCGGTGAGGTTTTTATCGGGTGTTTTCCTCACCTGTAAGACAAATGTCAGGAAAACTTTAAGGCCCAAACAGTCCCCGAAATCATATGGTCATCATCATCCTTCACCGGTGTGGAAAGCAACGGGAAGCTACCACACCTACAATTCCCTAATAAAGCTGCAAGCATAGCATGATAATGCTATGATTGCAGTGAAGGACCTGCCTTCGGGTAGAATTACTATGGATGGATGGATCGCTATGATTTATTATTTTAATTATTAATAAATTATAGTAATATATGATTTAACATTTACTGATAACTAATATCTTCTTATCATTATTATTATTATTATTATTATTATTATTATTATTATTATTATTATTTATTATTATTATTATTATTATTATTATTATTATTATTCATAATTTGTAGGATTTTCACCCTGTTTATTTCCAAAATCACTCCTCGGAGGAAGACGGATTAGGGTTCTATCTATAAAGGAGAACCAAAACGGATCGCTCGCCGTCAACATTTGAGTGATGGCCGCAGAGCTTTCCATCCGTCCATCCGTCCGTCCAGCCATCCATCTATCCATCCGTCCATCCATCCATCCATCCATCTATCATCTATCATCTATCATCTATCCATCCATCCATCCATCATCTATCCATCCATCCATCCATCCATCATCTATCCATCTATCCATCCATCCATCATCTATCCATCTATCCATCCATCCATCCATATATCCATCCATCCATCCATCCATCTATCTATCTATTAATTTGATTATAGAGAAAAATAAATAGAAATGCGCCTATGATTTCTTTTTATTTTTTGATTAACCTCTCCATTTTAGGCACTTTTACCCATTGCATGTCATCCGGGACATAAAATGACGAACTGTCGAGAGAGCGTGTATTGTATCATATACTTTTGGTCAGTCGCGGTGAACTACTGATTATGTTCTTGCCCTCTGGTCCCGAGGTCGCAAATTAAACCCGGCTAGGGTCGATGTATTTTTTAGGATAGAAAATCCATTATATAATGCATTTCTACCTGTGACTATAAATAAAACTAGATATCTCGTCACTCGTAGAAATGCATTATATGATGGAAATGGACAGCTAATGACAAATGAGGGAAGTTTTGAGGAAATGGCTGAATTCAAATACCTAGGAACAATAATCACAAATAGGAATGAGATGCACAAGGAAATTAAACATAGGCTCAATTCTGGAAATGCGTGCTATTATGCATTACAGAGACTCTTGATGTCCCAACTCCTTTCAAAAAACGTTAAACTGAAAATATATAAAACTATTATTCTACCAGTTATATTATATGGGTGCGAAACATGGACTCTTAATTTATGGGAGGAAATGAGATTACGAGTTTTTGAGAATAAAGTTCTTAGGAATTTTTTTGGACTAAAGAGAGATGAACAGACAGGTGAATGGAGAAGACTGCATAACTATGAACTACATGGTCTTTATAGAAAGCCAGATATAATAAGAACAGTTAAGTCTCGTAGACTGCGATGGGCAGGACATGTTGCGCGTATGGGGAATGAAATACTTTCATGGAAGCTTCTTGTAGGAAAGCCAGAGGGAAAACGCCCAGTTGGTAGACCAAGAATGAGATGGGAGAAGAACATTAACTATGATTTGAGGGAAGTAGATTATACAGGGAATGATTAGAAAGCATTTGCTCAGGATAGGGATGTATGGAGAGCTTATATCCGCGCGGCCATGAACCTACGGGTTCGATAGTGCCAGTGAGTAAGTAAGTAAGTAAGTAAGTAAGTGAGAAAAATCCGAGGAGAAAGACCTCTGGAAGGCCGTTTCAACCTCCTAAAAGAATCTCAATCTGAATAAAGAGGCCTGTAAGCAAAATTTACCAATCTCCTTCATCCTAGTACTGCCTTAATTGCCTACTAGATGTCTCATTGGGTCGGTATGTTGACCGCATACCATTCATGACATCTTTAGGGAAATAAGCGTAACTAAATTATCTTGATCTAGAAACTCCTAATAGAGGAGAGACTAAGGCCCAACATTGGGTCCATACGCCATTGTACATTGTACCTACTTTTGACCACACTAGGGCATAGTGGGCATGAAGAAACACCTGAATGCAGATCAACCTCCGAGACAGCACAAACAGATCAACGCGCGCCATTCTCTCACCATTCACACTACACAAGGCTAATGTGATAGCATAATTATGATGGGTAAATCGGTTTCGCGAAATATTTTGGCTTTAAAGTTTCTCGACATTTGTCTCACACATGAGGAAAAACTCCGAAAAAAAAACACATCTAGGAATCTCGTCCCGACCTGACCTGCTGCGTATGAAGTAACGATGTTACCTGAAGACTATGGGATGGAAGAAATATATTAATGATTAATAAATTTTAAGGCCACCCAGTACTTATCTGAGTTAATTTTTTTTTTTTTTTTTTGCTTCAAAATATCTATGTGTAGTCCACCGCTGTGGTCTAGAGGTAGCGTTCTGCCTTGTCACGCAGCGGGCCCGGGTTCGATCCCCAGTCGGGACAGTTTTTCTGGGTGAGGTTTTAATCGGGGTTTTTCTTCACCCGTAACACAAATGTCAGGAAAACTTTAAAGCCCAAATGGTCCCGGAAATCATATGGCCATCATCATCCCTACCACCATCATCATCATCATCTTTCACCGGTATGGAAAGCAACGGGACGCTACCACACCTACAATTCCCTAGTAAAGCATAGCATGAAAATGCTATGATTGCAGCGAAAGACCTGCCCTCGGGCAGAATTACTATGGATGGATGGATGGATGGATATCTATGTGTAATATTATTATGTCGATTTTGGACAGTTCAACCCATAAAAATAGATTTTTTTTTTAAATAGATTTTTTCTTAAAAAAATCGCGTCTCTGTGTTCTGCTAATGTGCAGATGTTTTGTTTTTTGCATTTTCCCGTAACTTGTATTTTTTTTTTCATATTTTGGTATACTTTTGTCTGAAAGATAGGAGAATAATTTTTGGCATGGATATGTAGTTTAAAGAGCTGTATAATAATAATGTAAGAAATAGACTTCCAATATTGGCATTCCAATATACCCCAACTGGACATAGGGACCAAGGAAGACCAAAACATCGGTGGAAAGATCAAGACCATCTTCGCTAGGTTTACCGTACAGGCCACATGGCCTAAAACGAATTTGTTCATGATTATGATGCTGATTTATTTTTGTGCTATCGATAGTGTTTGAAATTAAAAAAAAAATATATGCAAAATTTTTATCAAAAACAATTTTGGTTTTTGAATTTTTTAAAAATAAATGACAATCCATATCTGAACACAAACAAACATTATTGTTGTCAAAGGAACTATGGACAATAACATACTAAACTTTGGAAACAATTGGACAAGTATTTTTTGAGAAAAATATACCAAGACAGTACTTTTATGAAATTGGATTTTTTATTTTATTTTTTTTTTTTTTGTATTTTAAATTACTCATGAAGAAATATGTTTAAAACGTTACCATTATGTTCAGCAAGACTTGTTTAATTAGTGGCATATTTTTTATGTACATAACTTAAGAATAAGCTGGAAAAAATTATTGTTGTATATTGCATATTTTTAAAGCAAATTGCAAGGAAATTAGTACCGGGTGCCCTTAAATAATAATTCATTATTTGGATTTATCAATAAAACACATTGATAATAAGTTTGAGTTTGGTATCTTTCACAAACCATCTCATACTGATACCACTATCCATAGTTCTTCTCTTCACCCATATACTCATAAGATGGCAGCCTTTAATAGTTACATTCATAGACTTTTAAATATCCCTCTTTCACCCTTGGAATATAATAATGAATTGAATATTATTAAACAATTGGTTGTTAATAATGGATACGACCCTGAAATTATAGAATGTTTAATTAAGAAGATTAATTACAAAAAAGCAATTAACAAAGTTTTTCCTGTACCCAAAGAAAACAATAAGAAATATGTCGCAATGTCATACGTAGGCCCACTTTAAAAATAAAATATCTAAACACTTCAAAAAGTTGAACATTAATGTGGCATTTAAAACTAATAAAACTCTACAAAATATAATAAATAACAATAAAACCAAAACAAAAAAAGAAAAATTATCAGGTGTATATAAATTGAAGTGTGGCACATGTGACAATGTCTATATAGGACAAACTGGTAGACATTTTATATCTCAGATAAAGGAACACATGAGAGCATATAACAGAAATTTAGAAAATTCAAACTATGCTAACCACCTATTCCAATTTAATCATTGTTTCGATCCAAATTTTGAAATTTTACATATTTGTGATAAGGGTAAGAAGTTAGATCTTTTGGAGGCTGTAGAAATTAATAAGTTTAAAAGTAGTAAAAAACTGTTAAATTCTCAACTTGATTTGAATGAATTCCCTTTGTTAAATTTAAAAATTTAAATAAATATTGTTGTATTGTTGCTTAGATCAGTTGGAATACAATTCATAATTTGTTAACATGTCTGAAGAAGGTACAGTGTACCGAAACAGCTGTCACTGAATTATATAATAAATATGAAAATCAAATAAAACTACGTTTTATTTTTATTTAATTAATAATTAATTATCACTTTAATGAATTTGAACAGAGAATGCTCACAATACAAATGAAGACCTTGGCAGATAGAATGAACTAGCCTAGACATGGGTCATCTATGTAAGCATCAACACAAAACGGATCGATCGACTGTCCCCTATGTATGAGCCATATTTGTCTTATGTATTGTTGGACTTCCAGACTTAAGACAAACAGTAGATAAACCTACCTTACCATATATATTGTATCTCGTGAACATCTCAAGGAAATGAATCCATTCTGCATTAAGAAATTTGTCATCTATGATAGTTATATGTATAGATTAACAATATTTATTGAGCGCACAATATGCCTCAGTTCTTTGTACGTTAAATATAAGTCATTCAGAAGAATGGCTAGTACACATATTTGTACAACCTTGGAAAAAAATGATGGCGCAACTCTTGATGGTGGAAAGTTAGAAGTTTTGAAGAGCGATTCACACGAGTAAGTTGTTACATGTGTTGTCTCCTTTGAGGTCAAATCCGGCGGCATAAGGGGCCAATCATAGATTCATACCAATTGTTATTGAAATAATTTTAACAAATAAATTCATTAATTGAATTTCTAAGTTAAGAGAGTTAACAGATGACTGAAAGCAAGTAATGGTCTCTTAAACCAATCAATAGTGAATTAACGCTCATTTCTCATGCAGTATTTGTATCGTTCGCTTCAGTAGATCAGTCGGTAACATGCTTTCTTGCGACGACGCGGGCCCAGGTTCGATCCAGGTTAGGATTTTTTTAATAACGTCGTTATTTTTTATAATGCCTACACGTTACCAGGCTACGTTATATAAATAAATGTATGTATATATATATATATATATATATATATATATATACCTCCTGGCGCGACAGGCCTACAAGGCCCTTAGCCTACCAGCCGGCTGCTGGCCTCACATCCGCATGTGTCAATCACAGAGGTAGATGATAGTCAGCCAGTGTAGGGGTGACATGTGGTTAGCATGTCGAGTCCCCCAGCCGTTATAGCTGGTTTCCTCAACCTGGAGCCGCTACTTATTGTAGCTACCCAAATGCATCACGATGCTGGGTGGGCACCGGTCCCATACTGGCCGAAATACCATGAGAAAATTTCTTCCCCCATGGAGACTCGAACCAGCGCAAGTCCCGTAGCTCTGCGCCAAGGCTTCCTACCTTAACCGCTCGGCTACGGCGCGGGACATGTATATATATATATATATATGATATGAAAAGAAAAAAGAATGCTTGAGTCGGGATTTGAACTCGAGTCTCTAAAGTATGTACCTTTAGCGCTCTAACCAACTGAGCTACCCAAGAATTCCAAGACAAACATACAATTTTCTTATACATGTAGTATTTTCTTATACATGTAGTATTCATACATGTAGTATTTAGAGACTCGAGTTCAAATCCCGACTCAAGCATTCTTTTTTTCTTTTCATATCATATTTGCCTTCATTGCCAAATGTCAAAAATATATTTATAATATCTATATATATATATATATATATATATATATATATATATAGGGAAATTAATTAATTAAAAGAAATGAATAATGATTGTATATAATAAATAACGATTGTAAAATCTCGTTACTTTGTTTAAAAAACACAAGGCATAACAAGATTGTTTATTTCCCCATTACTAATGTAAAATATGTCTGATTAATTTAAATAAAGACAAGTTAATATATAATTTTATTATCCAAGTAAGTTCTGGAGTATTGCATCGCTTCATACAGAAAGTTTCTAGCAAGGGCTGGTTGTGGTCTATTGGAGGACCTTGCTCCTTGTTTGGTCCACACAAGCTCCTATCATGGCAGGCGTACCGTAGAATTCTTCAGGAATGACATCCCGTTTCTGTCTTCTCTCTTGCATCTGTTGTTAGTGGATGGCAGGTAGTAGCGCATTCTGAGGTCTTCCAGAAAGAACTCTTATCTTGCTAGTACATAGACCAGTCTCGAGGGAGTGAATTTAGAGACTGCTAGAATTGTGGTAGGATATAAAGTATAGGTTTTGAACCGAAATTGCGTTTTTCGGCTCATTAATGCAGCGTCGTTCTCCTCCCTAGACTGGGATATTCATGAACTATGCCAATATTCCTTTCTCCTTGCATCTACCCCACTCTCCCTCTTTACCCCTCCTGCTGCGCTGTGTCTACGGCGCATCTCCCCTCTACCTCGGAACCTTCATATACGTGGTGCACAGGCAGAACGTTATCATTCAAGCAGATCATTCATTCAGCATTCAATGTTTGAATCATCGATCCAGTCCGAGATGGGATTGGAACTCTAATATGGACAAGGTCGTCTGAAGCCGAGAAGCGGCGCAGTTTTAGTTGGTCCTGTAGACCAGGGAAGAAGCCGCCCCTGGCTTGGACTCTAGCATGAGTGTGGTATGTGGTACGATGTGGGTTTTTGTCCTGTAGAAGTACTATCATTTATTTATTTATATTACGTTCTTGAATGATCAAATGTTTATCTTGATTTTGTTTTTACTTCAGACAACTTGTTTGCATTAAATATCATCTTTTATATAATTCCTGTGCTATCTGATTTATGTGCACGTAGCTGTTTAGATATCCTATACGGAAAATAACTCACTTAGGAAATCATTTCCAGCTCCCTTACTTTTGCTGTCTAGCTTTCCTGATTGATACTTATAGGGAAAACCAAATTTTTCAGTCACTCTCTGTTGTTTGAGAACTATTATTTATTTATGTTAATATACCTAGGAAAGAAAGATGAATCACAATACTTGCCTTCCATGGGCCCGGGGCAAGCAGTTTTTGTGATTAATAACCTTGGAGGTAATCAGATCTACGCTGATCGAAGCAACAGCAACAAAACACGATCCGGCACCAATAAATGGTGGCGTAGTAGCGTGGTTATCAACCCGCACAGTTTTGTTGCCTATGAACTACTAACTAAAGCATCAATGATTGTTATAAGAGTAGATAAACGTATACTTCGCATTCTAAAACACGCTATAAAAACATAAAGTACAGGTGCGACAAAACGTAAATAACATTTTTTTTGACGATTGATAATCAGTGTAATGTTACAATCATTACAATTTATAATACTTGTTGGAGACACATTTTCTCCTATTTTATCAGAAGTAGGCCTATAGCCTATATTGGAATAAGCTCACTTTTTAAATTTCAAATTCTTATATGAAACAAGCAACCAAAAAACTTACAGAGCATAACAACTTTTGTTGGTTTATTATTTATTTTTTCCATAGCCCACATTACTCTTTCACTAAACATACCGTCTCGCAATAAATACGTTTTCATTAAATATATTAGATATATTAGATAGACAGATAGACAGATATACAGGTAGACAGATAGATAGACAGATAGATAGATAGATAGACAGATAGATAGACAGATAGATAGACAGATAGATAGACAGATAGATAGACAGATAGATAGATAGATAGACAGATAGATAGATAGATAGATAGACAGATAGATAGATAGACAGATAGATAGACAGATAGATAGACAGATAGATAGACAGATAGACAGATAGATAGACAGATAGATAGACAGATAGACAGACAGACAGACAGACAGACAGACAGACAGACAGACAGATAGATAGATAGATAGATAGATAGATAGAGGTCAAGCTAATATAAAGCGTGTAAAAATATGTTTTCTAAGTTCCAAAGGAAAAATATGACATACCAAGATTTTTCTTACTACTCTTCAAATATGAGAAAATAATTAAGGTTGAAATGGATTGTGGTAATGAAATCCTATTCCAGCAATTTGCCTTAACAACTAAGGAAAAACGAGGAAATAAACCCCTAAGTTGGTCGGCTCCGATTTTTTAACGCAGGAAATACAGAATAGGAGTCTCAAATGCTAAAAGTAAAGCCGAATAAAATGTCCACTGCGCAAATATAAAAAATCATCCACATACACCTTCTCTCTCTTCCTTCCCCTCTTCTCACCGACAGCGTCAATCTATATTCTCGCATCTAGAGATGCATTTACCCACGTACTCCCCTGCTATGTCTCCCAACTATCAGTTGACCTTAAAAATCCCTAAACCACGCTAATTGGCGCACATCGCTGACAAATTATTTGGCTATTCCTCTACAATAGGGTCATTAATAAGTGCTCAGTAGGTGTGAAAATATGTTCTTATTCAACCCTACGTCAGATAGGCTGCGAAAGGCATTGCTACTCACTTGACAGTTGTTTCATTTGTATTGTAAGCCTATGTTTTCCTTTTACAGAGATTTAGGCACTCTCCCCCTAGAGGGTAGAATTTGAACCATGTTAATTTAGTTACACTTGTTTTCGTATAAATGCCATTTTGAGCGGTCCGCGGTCAACGTTCCGCCTCATACCGACACCTAGGAAACCAAGGTGGTACTAGGACGGGAAAATTCAGTTGTTTCATTGGGACTGCAAATTGGAGGACGTCATTGTATTTAACACATAGTGAACAAGTTTTAACAGGCTTGCTCTTTCATCTGAATCATGTAATATGTTAGAGCGTTGGAAAAGTTGGCACTAAAAGCCAGCTTTCGGGTCAACCCTTACTCCTAATGGTCTGTTTTGACTGATTAACGAATTCGATATTATACGTTTTTTTATTCAAATGTGACATATCGAGTTACATTGGGAAAAAATAAACGTGGCGGCTAATGAAGCGATTTTTAAATTTTAGCTTTCAGGTAAACCTCCACTCCTAATGGTCAGACTACATAGATTTCAGAAAAAAACACTTTCTAATTTTACTTCAATGGCATAAAATTCTAACGAATTTCGTTTCCGTAAATTACAGCCGTTATAGAAGATTTTTACATTTCCATTTCAAGTTGTGTATGTGTATAGAAAGCAGAAGACATGGTGACCCTGATTAAATTACGTATGTACCGCTGTGGTCTGAACGTAGCGTGCTGCCTTGTCACGCTCGGGCCCGGATTCGATTCCCGGTTAGGACAGGCTCCTGGGTGAGGTTTTTCCGGTTTTTTTCTCACCTGTAAGACAAATGTGAGGAAGCTTAGGGCCCAACGGTCCCCGAAAATCATCCGGCCATCATCATCTCCCTTATCATTATCACCGGTGTGGGAAGCTACCACACCTGTAATTCCCTACTAAAGCTGCAAAACATAGCATTAAAATAGTTGAATGCAAGCTTTCACGGCCGGTAATCATAATGTTGAGTGATTCCGGGTTATGTGGCCGTGGTCCATAGTTGGTGTTGATACCAGACCTTTCGCCCTCAACTGCGGAGGGCATCTTCAGTGGCGAGTGCTTCTAGGCGTGTTTCCTGGTCGGAAGATCTACTTAGAGATCTTAGATCTACTTACTCTAAGTAGATCTTCCGACCAGGAAACACGCCTAGAAGCACTCGCCAATGAAGATGCCCTCCGCAGTTGAGGGCGAAACGTCTGGTATCAACACCAACTATGGACCACGGCCACATAACCCGGAATCACTCAACATTATAGCATTAAAATGTTATGATTGCAGTGAAAGACCTCCCTCGGGCAGAATTACTATGGATGGATGGATGGATGGATTAGCTTTAATGCATTATTTATTATTCCTAAAATTTGTGTAAATATAGCAGATAATTTAGTTACGCTTTTTATCTACATATGACGACTGATATATGGTTAGCATATATCTTCAATAAAACATCTAATAGGAAACTAAATTAAATTATGTAATAATAAACGAAAATGCCCAAACAATAAACAAGATGCATCTATCTCTAAAGTGAAATTAGATAAAAATTCATCTGGTTTTGAAATTACTGAAGGTTTAAGACAGGATGCTTTTTTATCACCGACTTCATTCAAATTACATCAGTAAAACGCCTTAACTCAGTGAAAAATAAATGTCCACCTATGACAAATATATAGAATAAGATACAGTTTATTCGTTTCTACTTGTTGATAAGAATGAGCAACAACAAATAATCTTTTTTTTTTGTCTCAGAAAGAAAAATGTGTGATTCTGATAGTATTTTTTCTCCTGAATTCAAATATGATATTGGTTTTTCTCCATCACGCAAGGTTTCCGAGAGACAGGATTTTATAATTTCAAACACTTTAATATTTTCTACATTCGTAACTACACAATATTCTAACATTCGGACTCACCTAGAAAGTAAGAAATTACGATTGTCTGCTATATTTCGCCCGTGGAGCATCCCTCCTGATGGTCCAACAATAATCGGCCAGCATATTATGATTCCATTTGCCTTTATATTTCTTTTCCATAGCTGAAATCTCCAGAGTTGGCTCATTTGGTTTTATTTTAAAATGGACAAATGGACGAAAAAAGTTTATTAAAAAATAATTATTTAAATCCATTAATTGAAGTCGAAATAAAAAAAACTGTGGGCGATGGAAAAATTCCGAATAGATATTTGAAAACACGATAAAAACTCCATTAAGTACAACTATTGGTACTCATGAGACAAAAATCATGTTGACCAGTGTTATAAGGATTTAGAGTAGACTATACGACAAGAAACTTGAACCGAGGAATACAAAAAAAAAATGGAGACGAAAGAAAAATTTGTCCTAAACGAAGTTACAGGATATGGTAATAGGAGGTAAAAGATCTGGATTTAGAAGAGAAGCATTGAAAAATAAAATCACATGACGAATATGTATATTTGGGGTCATAATTTAATGCAGATGGAAGTCACGCTGTTAAAATTAATGAGAGGATAAATTAAGAGTAAATATGTAACATCAAAATTAAATGATAGTTTTACACGATAGTGCGTTTTGTCGTACTAACAGGAATTGTGACCATGATTGAAAGTTTAATTACCTAAATTTATGGGTTGCCAACTTATAAGTAACTAACTATGATGTAATATTACAAATTACCTACCTAGGGCGGGAAGTAAAATCACTGCCCTTTATGTATACTATATATACTCGTATGTACAATGTAAATACAAAAAAAATATTCAAAAGGTAGTGTTAATATACCGGACTTCCAATATAAACCCGGACCGGCCTCACAGGGTTTCACCCGTCACGCAGTGCTCTCTCCTCGCCCGCATTTCACTCTGCCAGCCGCTCGTCCTTGAACTAGTCAGTTTACTATCGTTTGACAAGATGAGACGTCAGCTGACATTAGAGAAGCGCATTAATGTGTGTAAATGTTATTATATATACGAATCAGCTCGTCGGGTTCGCGAGGAATTTATTCGGAACTTCCCTGGACAATTACCTCCTTCCAGATCGACAATCCACGATCTTGTGACTAAATTTATGCTCATACAGCAGAGTAGTCCATGAATAAAATTAGGGAAGTGGTTGAAGATAGAGTGATTAGTGCTGGTGTATGGCCCCCTCGCTCCCCAGATCTAACAGTGTGTGATTTTTATTTGTGGGGTAGCCTGAAAGATAAAGTGTACAAAACAAATCCGCACACATTGGAAGAACTAAATATCAACATAAGAAATGAAATCAGAAACTTGACAGTGCCGGAACTACAGCGTGTCAATCTAAATGTGTTTACTCGGTATAATGCCTGTTTAACTGCGGGAGGACAACATTTCCAACATTTTCTATAAGGTAAGAAACAGTTCGAGGACGGGTGGCAGGCAGGGTGAATTGCGGGAGGAAGAGACAGCACTGCGTGCCGGGTGAAACTCCGTGAGGCCGGTCCGGTTTTATATTGGAAGCCCTTTATATTACACGAAACAAATCACTACATTTTTAATTAACTGAAGTTTATTTGAAACAACATAAAAAATTAATTCATACTTGCCGCCATTTTATATCTGGTTGGTGTCATGGCCTGCTGTCGCCTGAACTATATAATTTTTGGTATTTACCATGTATACATTACCCAGACTGGTAACGTCAGTCAGTTGTTTATAATGAACGCAAATATTTCCAACATAAGTGTTATTATTTTTACTATTATTTATTTTTAAAAACATCATCGTGTAAAAAGTAATATACAACACACGTCTGTGAAGTGTTTTACAGAATCTCGGGTTTAATCATTACCTAACTTCTGTAAAAACCACTTCCCAACCTCTCATTGTAATATACTATTGTGGGTTCACAATAAAATACCTATAAAAGGGAAAAAAATTGTACAATAATGTGTATGATGACATATAGTGAAGTAACGTCGAAATTAAAATCAAAAACAAAAATTTAATTCTGCAAAAATGGATTTTTATAGACGTTCAGCTGGAATTTCTACAAGAGATTAAAATAAGAAACAGTACAATTAAACAAAAGACCAATGTTCAAACTTCATTCATAGATTTCATAAGAAAACAAAATGGTATCAAAAGAATAATAAATTATTGTATTGTCACGGGTCCTCTACAGGTATCCAAAGTTTCAAGTCGATCCAATGATTTTAAGTGGGTGAAAATCGCGTTGAAAGATTCCGTTACATAGATAGATAGATAGATACAGGTCAAGCTAATATAAAGCGTGTAAAAAGAGAGAAGATGGATTCCCAAGAAAAAATACTTGAATGGGTGCCATCTGGTATAGGAACAGGAAGACTCCCAAAAATACTGGGATTGTTGAGCTTTTAAGAAGGACGAAGGAAAAAGAATTGGGCGAAGGAGATTAGAATGACAGAAAGGTATGTAGGAAAATGACTCTAGATTGATTAATTGTGAAACAACGTGAAACTTCCTGCATAAAGACTTGTAGACCCATTTATTTATTTTTTTGTGGTCATGTTTTGGTGTCTAGTAAGTAGGATCCATAAAGTATTGTAGAAATTTCTCGGAAAAAATTAATAGTGAACGACCTATCTATCTGTAATGGCGTAAATCCATTGTTGAATCATAGCCTCTCCTTTGTTAGGAGTTACTAGACTAGTTAATTTTTAGTTGCCTTATTTGCTCATAGATGTCATGAATGGCATGCGGTCAACACACCAACTCAATGAGACACCTAATAGGCAAATAAGATATTACTAGGACGTTGAGGACTTGCACCTTGGATCTTTCCGTCCTAAAAAAATCCATCAATCCCGGCCGGATTTGAACTCGCGACTCTCGAGATCAGAGGCAAGGATCATTAGTCCACCGCGGCCGACAACTCCATTGTAATTCACTAAAACAACTTAATCGTGCAAAATAAGTTGCTTAAAAATCCTAAGCTCTCTCTCTCTCTCTCTCTCTCTATCTCTCTCTCTCTCTCTCTCTCTCTCTCTCTCTATATATATATATATATATATATATATATATATATATATATATATATATATAATTAGGGGATATTGTAGAATAACCTATTAAGACTATGTTTTTAGGAACAGTATTAGATGCAATCACTTTCTATTACTCCAAAAGAATGTCAACAAGAGTTTGAAGTCATTACGTAACCTCTGTACCACACCAGATGTCAAAGAGATCCTGATTAGGAATATGGCAAACAAACAAAGCAACATTAACATGGGTGAAAATGTTTCTTTAGTATGGTGTATGGTCTCCTCGAACGACCAGCACTGCCTCACACCTGTGTGGCATTGATGCAATGTGGTTAGCAATGAGTTCTTGGGGGATACGTGGCCACTCCTCCATAAGAGCAATGTGCAGCTCTGGAACAGTTGTGGGAGGTGCTGGTCTGCCTGCAATGCACCTGCCTAATGCATTCCACACATGCTCAATCGGATTTAAGTCCGGGGAGGAAGCTGGCCATTGCATACGCTCTCGATACCCTCCCTTCCGGCATGTCGTCCCACCAAGCCAGCTCTGTGGAGTCGTGCATTATCGTCCATAAAAAGAAAAGAATCACCTATGGCATCAGCATAAGGCACGACAAAAGGTCGGAGAATCTCATCTCTATACTTTACCGCAGTCAAAGTACCACCTTGGATAACATAGAGGTCCGTACGTCCACCACTACTTGACTCCTGCCTACACCATCAATCCACCGCCACCATATGGGGATCTTTCACGTACAAAAGCTGGATTGTTTCGTGTCCCTTTTTCTCTCCAGGTGAATACACGCCGACTATCACATTCCATGCTGAATCGCGACTCATCAGAAAAAAGAACTGATCTCCATTCAGCATGCCTCCACCCACGATGTTCCTCCGCCCAGTTTCTGCGATCTCTACGGTGTTGTGGAGTTAACCTGGTACACACCATGGACCTACGGGCATAGAGACCATTTCCATGCAGTCGATTAGGGACAGTTTGAGTTGATACCCTGCGTCCTGTTGCTGTTTGAAGTGTATTTCGCAGTTGAGTTGCATTCTGCTGTCTATTCCGACGGGCTGTTAACAAGAGGTAACGGTCATCCCTTGCTGTTGTTGCCCTTGGTCGACCTTGTCCGGCTCTTCTGTGAACAGTATGTTCTTTGAAAATGATTCCAAAGACTGGAAATCACGCTTTGAGACACCCCAATGGCTTGTGCCACCTTTTGTTGTGTCTGTCCAGCTTCCATCCTTCCTATGGCCCTCCAAGCCATTGGTTCAGGTAAATCACGTTGTCGAGGCATCACTGTCCCTAAGGCAAGTCATTCACTAACTGAAAACTGGACTGGATTTAAAAACAGCAACACAACATTCACCCCTACACCACCCTTTCACATCAACAGTACAGACACTGCCCTCTGGTGTGGTACCGAGGTTATGTAACAACTTCAAACTCTTAGTTACATTATCTTGGATCTAATACTATTCCAAAAAACATAGTCTTAATAGGGTATTCTACAATATCCTAATTTTTTGAGCAGTGTATATATATATATATATATATATATATTATCTTCAATCAGTCATTCCATCTTTTACGAGATCTACCCAATTGATTTCATTCTTATTAATCGGTCGATACTCCGAAATATGTGAAGCTAAAAACAGTTTTATACTAATTGTTATCGAAAGTGTCACGACAAATAAATTTATTAACTAAATTTCTATGAAAATCATCAGATGACTGAAGGCACTTTCCAGAGATTACCTGGGAATCATTAGTTCACCCATTCCTTTAATATTTCCTAAACACCATTTTACCTCATCTCATATTTTGAAGAGGAAGAGACAATATTCTAGTATATTAATATAAATTAGGGTAAATAATAGTGAAAAATGTTTCCTTAGCACATACAAGATATCTAAATAGATTTTACTGAACACAATGTGTACATTTTGAAATGTCACCAGTCTTTTGTAATTGTGATGAGAGACTCAGTTCTGCTTTTGCATTTCATTAGATGGTACTTGGAGCATGGCTCGTAAATCTGCAGTCCTCATTTGGGTCGTGGTATGACGGACTCTGGCATATCTTCCCGTGGAAACCATGCGCAGCGAAGCGTGTGTAGGCCTATAGGTGGCGAAGTTGAAGTTCCGGCCTTTCCACACATCAGTTTTCATCATTTCTGTTTCCATTATTTCTTTCGTTACATAATTTTTTTACAGTTTATTGATGTAATTTGGATACTCGTTTTCAGGGTTGGTGTTAAGCCTTCATAAACATACAAGATATTTGTGAAGGCTTGTAGCCTACTAGCTCATACGTTCTACTACTATTTGTAGTTCCCAATTCATAAACATCAGTGCTATCTACTTTCCTTTGCCCGGGCCCCAACAGAGGCAAGGATTGATTCATCTTTCCTATGTTATATGCTTAATATTTATTAACTATTACCATGAAATTATTAAACACACTGTAGTAATTTATATAGTTTGTATCAAACTCTGTACAGTATTTACAATCATGAAAGCTAGAAGGAAAAGAGGACCTAATTTGACTTGAGAAAGCTTTTGAATAGGAATTAATATGAAGCAGCAAAATAGTAATTAAATATTAGTTTTACTAAAATTTGACTTTAATGTTTAAAGTATAGGTCTGGTTAATTAAAGAAAAATAAAATTTGACCATTATATAAATTTAAAAAAAAACATGAATGCATAAATGATATAAACAATATAAATCAATTATCTTGGTCATCAAATAAATTTACAAAACAAAATATTAAGAATAATAAGAATTTCTCACATTCAAACAATCATACAATTAACAGTCAAGTCTCGTAGACTGCGATGGGCAGGACATGTTGCCCGTATTGGGAATGAAAGACTTGCATGGAAGCTTCTTGTAGGAAAGCCAGAGGGAAAACGCCCAGTTGGTAGACCAAGCATGAGGTGGGAGAATAACATTAACTATGATTTGAGGGAAGTAGATTATACAGGGAATGATTGGAAAGGATTAGCTCAGGATAGGGATGTATGGAGAGCTTACGTCCGCACGGCCATGAACCTACGGGTTCGATAGTGCCAGTGAGTAAGTAAGTAAGTACAGCCGAGGGTTAGGGTCCACACTCCGGATGCCCTACCCTGGCTTACAGGACTAAAACCAAAACAACACAGCTCCACTCAAGCTAACTAAAGTGATCCAGACAAAATCCAAGATAGTGATGACACTGTTTGTAACTTGTATCACGTATTTGAGTGCTTCGAGGAAGAGGGGAAGTTGCGCAACTATACACAGCGCAGAGGGAAGGGGTGGGGAGGTAAGTAGGAGAAAGCACAAAGAAGAAGGAATTTGACACTGTTCAAGAATCTCACTGTAGAGGAAAGGTACACTAACATAGATGTTACGTACCGAAAATGCACTTTCGGTACAGGCTTAACACTAACCCTGAAAACGTGTATCCAAATGACTTCAATAAACTGTCAAAAGTAAAAAAATAATAATAATACAGTAGAATCGCATAGTGTCTTCAAAGTAGTAAAAACTTCAGGAACCTATATGTCAGAATGATAAAATGTATTAGCGCTTCTAACAGTAAAATAGTGAAATTATATTTATTTTCCACCTAAAAATTCTATTATGACCTCCTGTATTAACTGCTATCAATATTGTAACGTTTTAAACATCTTATAAAATTTAGATAAATTTACTGACAAATGTCTCTACAATATTTGGTTATGGGAACGTCTGCAATACTTACTTATGTTTCAAGGAATGAATGTGAGCATTTATGGATGAGTTGAGATATAATCATATAATATTTTCAAACAAATAAAGAAATAGTCATCCCTGATACAATGCACTTACACTATACACAAATATTTAAAAACGTACAAAGACCCTCATTACGTCTTGTATCAGCTTCTACTGTGCAAGTGTTTTAAATCCCTTGTATAATTTAAAGGTAAAGTGATTCCACTATAGGCCCTCTAATTAATAGGTGACACCGATATATCTTCAACATTAAACTTAAAATAATCTATTTTTAATGAATCCATTCCAAATTCATTAAATGAGCTCTAAAAAAATTAAAATTATCAAAATAGATAAAACAAGGCTACACCCCAACTTAGTAAGATTTTAAAGTAAAAAAAAAGTTAAAACATTTTAAGTAAAATTTTAACACACTTAAATTAAAAACCAATTTTAAATTCATATTATTTTAAAATTTCCTCACTTATAAAATAGTCTCCCACCTTTTTAGGTAATCGGTAAGAGATGTCAACCCGATTCTCAGCCCCGTGTGACAGCCCCCTTTACCCATAGAACAAACGTCAGTACTAATTTCCATTAGAGGCCCTAGTCAGAAGGTTTAAGCCAATTTAAATACCTGACCCCAAACGGGACTCGAACTCTCGACCCTCCTGTTTCTAGCATATTACTTTAACCAATTACGCTACAGAGTACTTGTAAAATACAAAGAAATGTCTGATAATTCAACGTCTATAATAGTTATTTACGTTATAAGGGATGAACGTGAGGTTTTACAGATGAGTTGAGCGTTTAGAATTGAATTCTGGAATAAAAAAATTGATAATTCAACGTCTATAATAGTTATTTACGTTATAAGGGATGAACGTGAGGTTTTACAGATGAGTTGAGCGTTTAGAATTGAATTCTGGAATAAAAAAATTGATAATTCAACGTCTATAATAGTTATTTACGTTATAAGGGATGAACGTGAGGTTTTACAGATGAGTTGAGCGTTTAGAATTGAATTCTGGAATAAAAAAACACTCATTAATTAGTCCACCGCCGTAGTGTCGGGGTAGCGTGCTGCCTTGTCACGCAGCGGGCCCGGGTTCGATCCCCGGTCGGGACAGTTTTACTGGGTGAGGTTTTTATCGGGGTTTTTCCTCACCTGTAAGACAAATGTCAGGAAAATTTTAAGGCCCAAACGGTCCCCGAAATCATATGGCCATCGCAATTATCATCATTCATATTCATCTTAGGTTAAGCTTAGGTTTAGGAACTCTCCTGGCGCACCATTATCATCATCATCACCCATCATATCATCGGGGCAACGTAACCCCGCCTTCCAGGCGCCCCAACCTCAGAAGTGGGTTACAAGTACGCCATGCCAGGAGAGAACACCAGGAATGTCGAAAGATAAACCTGGGCAAAAAAAAAAACATCGAACAAATGAAGCATCAGCTTACATCATACAATACAATTACACCACACATAAATATTTCAACCGTACAATCACTCCACACTCTCTTCTGTACACAATTCATCATCTACGTAAAGTGGTGTGCCGAAGTAGCGCGTAAATTAAAAATATACCGCACTAATGGTATTAATATCTATCCGCCTAGTTTAGTACCCAAAGCACAAAATGTGCAGTGAATGGAATTGGAACACACGCACAAATGAAATCTATTAAACCAGCACAGCTCAGTACTGTAATTGAGAAAATAAAACGTAAATTATATCATAATTGCTAAAAATACATTTTATAACGTGAAATCATTATTTTTAATTAGCCTTAAAGTAAATTAATTAAACGAACAACTCTACAGGGCAATGTCAATCAGGACACAAAGTTAAATATAAATAATGAGAACGAGGTTCAGTATGTGGAGGAATACATCTATTCAAGACAGACTGTATAATTCGACAAAATAATAGACAAAAAATAAAAATGAAGACAGCCCACCCCTGGAAGGTTTCTGTTACACTCAAATACCTAAATATAATAATAATAATAATAATAATAATAATAACAACAATAATAATAATTATAATAATTATAATAATTATAATAATTATAATAATAATAATAATTATAATAATAATAATAATAATAGCTTTATTTTACCTGGCGGAGTTAAGGCCTTAAGGCCTTGTCTGCCATTCAACCAGGTTTTAAAAATATAGGGTAGTTCGGGTAATGTGGACCCTCCTGTTTGAGTAAATCCTGTTGATATCTTGTTTAATTGGTGCTGCCCTCGAACAGAAAATATTTTAACTTCTTCGCCTCATCAACTTTGACAGGTTCAAGGCCAGTTCCTTTTATTCTTTGTGCGAAGAAGGCTTTATTAGTGATATTTATGAATATGACCATCCGAGGCTTGATTAGAGACTTGAAAGGTAATGTAAATTTTTTTTCGCCCAATGGGTTGCTTGCCCAAAAGGGTGTTATTGTGGGATTCCCACTAATGTAGCATTTCCTCTAAATTAAGGTGAAGTGGTTATACCGCCAGTACTCGGTCCTCAGAGCCTCATTTGTAATAGCATGTTGCACCACGAGCAGGTAGAGGATGAGATTTGGATAGGGGAGGTGATGAAATGCACGTCACTTTCCCTTTCGTTACTGCCCCCAAGGCAAAAGATCGCTGGGACGTCCAGAAAAGCGCTGGATGGAAAACTCCTCTTTCAGACTGTAACAGGCCACAAGGCCTAATACTTGAATGGATGATGATGATGATGATGAAAATTACCACTTTAAAAGTTTTTCAAGCTAAGAATCAATTCTTAATTTCTGCTATTAAATATTACAAATGTTGAAAAAACTCCTAGAGATATTATATTATGTAGATGTTGTTTTAACATACTGACGGGTTTGGTTTGATATTATGTGACATGGTGGCTGTATAAAATAATTAAACATAACAAAGGCATTCGGTTAAAGTGAACCCTCCGCGAGGACCTGGGTCCACTTTACACTCTCCTCTTCCTGGCGCGTCAGGCCTAGAAGGCCCTTAACCTACCAGCCGGCTGCTGGCTTCACATACACATGTGTCACAGAGGTAGATGATCATTAGCCAATGTAGGGGTGACATGTGGTCAGCATGTCGAGTCCCCCTGCCGTTATAGCTGGTTTTCTCAACCTGGAGCCGCTACTTATTGTAGCTACCCAAATACCTCACACTGTTGTGTAGGCACTGGTCCCATACTGACCGAAATACCATGAGACAATTTCTTCCCCGATGGAGACTCGAACCAGCGCAAATCCCGTTAGCTCTGCGCCAAGGCTTCCTGCCTTAACCACTCGGCTACGGCGCGGGACCCCACTTTACACGAATACGTAATATTTTATCAATGAGGATGCTATCTGTAAAAACCATTCACTAAATAATTCTATTGGAACGTTATTACCTGGGGAAAAATTCGTTTAAGAAAGTGCAACCAGTGGATTCTTTTTTTTTTTTTTTTTGTATAATCGCTACAAATGTTTTTATATTATCTTCCGCAAGCACTTTGTGTTAAAATTCGTGAAATATAAATATAATTATACAATCTGGTAGCTACGTGTTCTCATTACAAAATAATGCTATGACATACTTAGAATGTTCAGGAATAAATATATGTTATCAAAATTCAATACCATTAATTATTAACAATTATATATAAATTAATTAGTGTATAATGCTATTGTGTTATTATTTAATTGTAATATTAATGTGTTTTCTTTATGTAATTGTAATGTTAATGTTTTTCTAGTGTATAATGCTATTGTGTTATTATTTATTTGTAATGTTATTATTGTGTTTTCTTTATGTAATTGTAATGTTATTGCTGTTTTTGTTGTTTATTTTTCTTTACACTAGTACCAATTATTACTTTATTGTAACGGACTGTCAACAGCACGTACGGCTTACTGCCCGTGCGACCCATATTTGTAAATAATATTGTAAATATCTTACTTTTTGTCTAATAAAGTCCTACTACTACTACTTAGAATGTTAAAAAGGAGGGGTTTGATTTTACAGTGTTAAAATTAAACTGATAAAATCGAGATGAAAAATGACTGGATTGATTGTAAATCAAAAATCATTGAAATGTGATTGGTCATTGACTCCCATTTTGGGCATGAGTTAAATAATTATTACTAATTATCAATTATTTTCTTATACAACTTTAAATCTGTTTTTGTCAATACTTCTAAACTAGCACTTGTGCCGCTTTGCTTCTAACCGTCTCAATAATTTAATATAACTAGAATAATAGTAGGCCTAATAGTAAACAAATGTGAACGCGCTAGTCTCTATAGAGACTAAACAAAGGCTGATTGGAACGACAAATCCGAGCAATTTCCTATCTCCTCTTTCTCTCCCACTCACTCTCGTCCATCCACCCTAAATTCATTTAGGAACCAAAGCTATGGCGATTAACTTAATTCGGATAGAACTTTTTTTTCAGAAATGAAAGCCGAGACCTGTCGCAACATGAAAGCCGCGTCCTGCGGTTTATAACGAATAGCTTTTGCAATATTAACAGCAAATTTTTATTTTCATTACAAACATAAAGCGCATTAAATTTGACAGCTTAATTTAAACTGCAACAGTTTAATCATAAATGACGTCATGCATTGTGTTAAACCAGTCGTAATAGAGAATAATTAGAATTTTCTGGTCCTAGTTTATTACCGTTATTGTTGGAGGTATTGTCAACCACCATATTGAAATATATTTTTTGCATTGTGTAACTAATATCGTATACTTACTATTATTGTTGATGTACATCGTAATTTGACATTCCCGCATACAATCTTGGTTACTAAGAAAACAAAATAAATCTCAATACTTTAAAAATGACCAAAAGGACTAGTGCGGTAAGTAAAAACATTTATTTTGAAATGTGATAGTGATACTGCAGAGTGTATTAATTTCGATATTTAATTCATCTCATCCAGGTTTCCACGCCTCGTCTATTTCATCCTCACTGCACGCATCGTTTAAAACTTTCTCCATAATCAGAAGTAAATCCCAAATCAAATTGGTTTAATCTATAAAGATAAAATAGCAGCATGACCAACAATACTTATTATTTCTATATAGCAACACATATAGCCGATTCACCTTCTGAAATCTAACATTCATCTTCAATTATATTTATTAATACTTTAGCTAATGACTTAATTACTAATATAAATACACATAGTGCAAAAAATAGTAGTAAACACACAAGGGAATCTCGGAAATATCAAGTGTTTACCACACTCGTATCGCACTGTACTGTAGATGCGTCGCGTCGCGTCGCGTCGCTTGCTTCTCACTTGGAGATGCACACACTCAAAAATATGGAAGGAACCATCGTTAATATCCGAAATGTTTATTACATTAATAATAATAATAATAATAATAATAACAATAATGTTTTATTTATTCTGGCAGAGTTAAGGCCATAAGGCCCTCTCTTCCACTCAACCAGCACAAATACAAATAAATATTCGACAAATATAGATATACACTATACTAATTATAAACAGTTAAATATACAATAAATGTAGCAATGTAAATTTCATCTACAAACAACATTTTATACGATAATAACAATAATAATACTTACGATAATAATAATAATAATAATAATAATAATAAAATAATGAATGAAAGAAATTTGGGCTCAAAGGAAACGCCTCTAAGTACTTTGCGTAGTCCTACATGGGCTCATCCGCAATAAAAAAATATATATAATAATAATGATAATAATAATAATAATAATAATAATAATAATAATAATAATAATAATACTAAATATGATGAATTATACGAAAAACACAAATTACCTTACACTGGGTAATGATGAAGTCGAGGTTAGAGCAAATATAAATTTAGATTTCTTTTAAAAGATGCCAATGTCCGGCAGACCCTTATATCTTGTGAAATAAGGTGCAGAATTTAATTTAAAGTAAAGGGCGTCAACATTAAGTAATGAAACACTTTATAGGTAGAAAATAATTTATTTTAACTTTCACATAAATTCTTGTACAAATACTTCATCATCCAAGGATTAAGCCTGTTGGCTCGTTCCGGTTTCATGAAAGCTGGAATTGTTATCCCATCCACAGATTCACGACAGAACCTCAAGTGAAATAAGACACCTCTCACAAGGGAACTGTAAACCACCACATGTCGAAACCTACTTTGAAATTTCTTCCAGAGATGCGTTGTAATCTACCAAGACCGCGTCCAAAATATCTGCCTTTTTAACTACAAGGCACTAAAATACAGCGTCAAACTCTCATTTAAACTATATGGAAGTAATACAACTCAAGATTTGGTAGACTGGATAACCCTCACTACCTACTGACCGCGTCGCGTCTCAACTCAATCAACTCTGCTCTTACTCAAACAGGGAGTCCATCTTCTCCGTATAGTGAGTTGCTATTGCTGGACTCTGGCTTCGATCTTGTCTTGCAGTTTCTGCGGCTCATTCCTGTTTGTGATTTGCAGACATAACTATTTGTAATTAACTTAAATATTTGTAATTAAAATATTATTTTATAACAAATTGATAATAGTGTTCTTTATCTCATCATTCTCTTGCTGTTATAATATGCAAAAAGATGTTAATTATAAGATTGGTATATGGTAAGTCAGTCGTCCTCAACTCCAATATGGAGGCCTTTCAAAAACAATGTTTCATCTTCTGCATTTTAACTGGTACTGATGGTGTTATATAGGTTGTATAATGGATTTATGTCTGCGGGTATGTTCTCATTGAGTAGGTCTTTATTCTTAGCTTCTTTTAGATTCTCTATATCTTCAAGGATGCTGATCCTGTTGTTATTATACACTCTGTGTAGTACTGACATAGAGTTATCGATTTTTTCGAACTGATGACCTGTTTCTAGTATGTGTTTGAAAAATAACTCGAAGTTTAATAATTTACAGAGTGATTCAGAAATATGGCTATACGTTTGATCGCATTTTGTGACGAAAATATTATTACTAAAGGAAATATGATGTTCTCATGGAAAAGGGAATCCTTCAAATTACAACAATAGAACAAAACAAAACAAATCACTGCTCACGTGCAGCTTGGCGGGTTCATTTTTGTGGGCTAGCGCCGAACGCCTCCACAATTCTCTTCGTTGTTTCTGCATCCGTGCTAATGCGAGGCCTTCCAGGAGGTTTGATTTTCTGCATCATTCCCGTTTCCAGCAGTCGTTTTCTCCACTTCCCCAGAGTCGACGGCTGCAATGCTACGTTAAACTCACGTCTTGCCCGTCTTGCGGCCTCACGATCATTATCATTTTGACTAATGACGTAAGTTCTACACTGCATTGTTTTATTCAATTTTTGTAATTTGAACAATTGCCTTTCCAACGGCAATTTCATATTTCCTGTAATGATCATATTTTCATCACGTAACGCGATCAAACGTATATCCATATTTATGATTCACCCCGTAGTTGAGGACGACTGACTTACCAGGTACTAATTTTATAATTAACATCTTATTACATAACCGTCCCGCGCCGTAGCCGAGCGGTTAAGGTAGGAAGCCTTGGCGCAGAGCTACGGGACTTGCGCTGGTTCGAGTCTCCATGGGGGAAGAAATTTTCTCATGGTATTTCGGCCAGTATGGGACCGGTGCCCACCCAGCATCGTGAGGCAATTGGGTAGCTACAATAAGTAGCGGCTCCAGGTTGAGGAACCAGCTATAACGGCTGGGGGACTCGACATGCTAACCACATGTCACCCCATCACTGGCTGTTGATTATCTACCTCTGTGATTGACACATGTGGATGTGAAGGGCCAGCAGCCGGCTGGTAAAAGGGCAACCGCTGAAAAGTGGAAAGACCCTCAATCGGAATTACATAACCTCAACGGTGCTTTAATATGTATTTCAAAAGTGTTGAATATGCAAAAAGTTAAAAAAAAAATTATTAATTTTTAATAAAGTTATAGTAAAACTTGGGAATCGTAGCACTTAAAAATGGGCAAAATTTTGAAGGCAAAATTGGGCTCTTTGTCTAAAATATATCCCCGATAATCGCATTACATATGACTTCCAAGCACCAGCAAATAAATATATAGTGGCAAGTTGCGAGGGCTTAACTAGATAACGCTGCGTGCTGGAGGAATTTGTAAATGTTACTTCAACAGTAACGTCTCAACTCCCGTGAAATAATCAAACACTTCAGATGGCGGTGAAAAATGTGCAAACAAAATCTTAGCTACTTCAACTCCGTACCACCCTTCTTTATCATGCTGTCGCAGCCACTCTCCATATTCAGAGACCGTAGTATGTCACACATGTGGATTAGCTGTCGTCCGATCAATGATTTCTAGAAATGTGATATTCAGTGCATGTGGGATTGTATCAACATGCTTTCTTACTTACTTACTCACTGGCACTATCGAACCCATAGGTTAATGTCCACGAGGACATAAGTTCTCCATACATCCCTATCCTGAGCTAATGTTTTCCAAACATTCCCTGTATAATCTCCGATTGAGGGTCTTTCCATTTTTCAGCGGTTGCCCTTTTACCAGCCGGCTGCTGGCCCTTCACATCCACATGTGTCAATCACAGAGGTAGATGATCAACAGCCAGTGTAGGGGTGACATGTGGTTAGCATGTCGAGTCCTCCAGCCGTTATATCTGGTTCCTCAACCTGGAGCCGCTGATTATTGTAGCTACCCAATTGCCTCACGATGCTGCGTGGGCACCGGTCCCATACTGGCCGAAATACCATGAGAAAATGTCTTCCCCCATGGAGACTCGAATCAGCGCAAGTCCCGTAGCTCTGCGCCAAGGCTTCATACCTTAACCGCTCGGCTCCGGCGCGGGACCCCTGTATAATCTACTTCCCTCAAATCATAGTTAATGTTATTCTCCCACCTCATTCTTGGTCTACCAACTGGGCGCCTTCCCTCTGGCTTTCCTACAAGAAGCTTCCATGCAAGTCTTTCATTCCCCATACGTGCAACGTGTCCTGCCCATCGCAGTCTACGAGACTTAACTGTTCTTATTATATCTCGCTTCCTATAAAGACCATGTAGTTTATTATTATGGAGTCTTCTCCATTCATCTGTATGTTCATCTCTCTTTGGTCCAAAAATTTTCCTAAGTACTTTATTCTCAAATACTTGTGATCTCCTTTCCTCCCTTAAAGTAAGAGTCCATGTTTCGCACCCATATAATATAACTGGTAGAATAATAGTTTATATTTTCAGTTTAACGCTTTTTGAAAGGAGTTGGGACATTAAGAGTCTCTGCAATGCAAACAACACGCTTTATATCATTCAATTATTTATATATTTTTATTCAATGCCACAGTTTGTCTTTTCGACATTTCTGGTATTCTATTCTGGCACTGGCTTACTGTAACCCATCTCTGAGGTTGGGGCGCCTGAAAGGCGGGGTTACACTGTCCCAATGATATTATGGGTGATGATGATTGTAATGATGCGCCAGGAGAGTCCTTAATCCTAAACTTAATCTAATAAGGCGAATATGATAATGATGACCAGATTATGTTCGGGGACCGCTTAGGCCTCATATTTTCCTGACATTTGTCCTACAGGGGAGGAAAAAAAAACAAATAATCTCATTAAGGAAACTTGTCCCGACCGGGGGTAGAACTCAGGTTAGCTGCGTGACATATATATATATATATATATATAAGAAGAGATTCTAGTTGAAGTTTTATAAAACATTGGCAGTTCCTTCATTACTTTATGGGAGTGAAACTTGGGTAATGACCAAAAAATTACAAAGTAGAATACAAAGTGTAGAAATTAACTTCCTAAAAAAACGAAAGGCTGCACAAGAATGGAACAGAGTTAAATATATATATATATATATATAAAAGTAAAGTGATCCCACAACAGGCCCGGAGGCCCTTGGGGTAGTAGGAGGTTAAGGCTCCCACATTTTCTAGACAATCAGCACGTTATGTCAGCCGGGTTGTCAGCCCTGCGTGACGGCCGCCTTTACCCCCAGAACAAGCGTCTGGTACTCATTTCCGTTAGAGGCTGAGTCGACCCCAGGGCCATAGTGCCGCCAGAGAGTTTGGGTCAGTTTAAAAATCCTGACCCCAACGGAACTTGAACCCTCGACCCTCCGGCTTGTAGCTCAGTGCCTTAACCACTACGCTACGGCGTATATACATCCATTAAATGGCAAATGAAAGGATATAGAGAAAAATGGTTTAGACATGTAGAAAGAATGAACGTAACAAGATTACCAAAACCAACATTTAACTACAAGCCAAGAGGTTCAAGGAATGTTGGAAGGCCAGTGAAAAGATGGACAGAAAAATTGTGAGGTGAAACCGGCATTTTTCCTAGCGCGTGAAGTGAATAATAATAATAATAATAATAATAATAATAATAATAATAATAATAATAATAATAATAATAATAATAATAAATATTAGTTAATTTATAATAAAATAAACACTTTAAAAAACGAATCTAATTCTAGATAATCTTGAAAAAATAAATCTTAAATAACAGTTTCCTGGGCGAAGTTCATTTGGGTTTTTCCTCGCCTGCAAGTCAAATGACGAAATTATCCCAAAACATAATATGGTCATCACAATCATCATCTTCATATTCGATTTAGATTAAGTTTAGGAATAAGAACTCTCTTGGCGCACCACTATCATTATCACCCATCATATCATCGTGGCAGCGTATACCCACCTTCTAGGTGCCCTGACCTCAGAGATGGATTATAATTTACCAATGTTAGGAGAGAATACCGGAAATGTTTGAATGACAACCTGAGATACTGAATATATATATATATATATATATATATATATATATATATATATATGATATAATTAAATGTTTAACATTGAGCAATGCAAGCTTAATATGGTATGATAAGAAAAATAAATGCCTGAACGGGATTCGAACCCGGATCTCTGAGTCTGTACCTCAGTGTGATATCCATTACACCACCAGGCGAATCCAATTCAAACACTTATTTTTCTTATACATGTATTATATTCTACATTATTACTAGATTGTCCCGTCCAGGCATTTATTTTTCTTATCATACCATATTAAGCTTGCATTGCTCAATGTTAAACATTTAATTATATCATCTATAAAGCGTCACTGCTATAAAGTAAAAATATTCTCTTTAATTTGCTTACTTGTTATAGCCAGCTACTAGATGGCAGTGAAGACCGAGTTCTCGCGACATGTAGTAATAATGGAGAATATAATACATGTATAAGAAAAATAAGTGTTTGAATTGGATTCGCCTGGTGGTGTAATGGGTATCACACTGAGGTACAGACTCAGAGATCCGGGTTCGAATCCCGTCCAGGCATTTATTTTTCTTATCATACCATATATATATATATATATATTATTTCAGATTTTTTCTGTTGTTTATACAGGTATCCTCAACCGAAATATACATTTTTTCTTCCACACTTCTCGGTGTTGCGTGTCTGCTTCTGTCATATTTGTCTTCTTCATGTTGTCTTGAATTCCCTTTATCCACATTGACTTTGGTCTATCATCTTTTCCCTTCCCAGGAGGTATACATTTCAATACTTCTTTTTTTGTATGTGTCCCTTCTTCTCATTATATGCCCATACCATCTTAGTTGGATTTATTCAATCTCTTGTACAACATCCGTTATTACATTCATTATGACTTACAATCAAAACAAAATTTCTGATTATAAGTCAAGATGGATACAACATGTTCATCGAATGGAAGATCACAGAATACCCAAACTAATGTTAAGATATCAACCTGCAGGAAGAAGAAACCAGGACGTCCACTCAAAAGACTTCTGGATGGTGTTTCTCTTGAGGCCGAAACAGGTCAACAAATGACCTAAATTCGTGAATGTACTATGATGATGATGACATTCATTATTTCTTCTTAATGTATTATTTTATTTTATCTAATTTTGATATATATATATATATATATATATATATATATATATATACTGCCTCTGCCATCGAAGGAAATTAAAATTCTTATATCCTTCTTCAGTTCATCTATGGCAGAAATATTCCAGAACATTCTGTGAAATAACTCTTCTTAAAATAATTGTGACAAAAACCTATGACAACAGTCGAACCCGAATTGTTTTTCACGTTTAAAGATAACACTGGTGGACAAAAATGAACTTTTTTTTCTTTCACAAGAATAAAAATATGAAATTTTATAAGTATTTTTCATCCTGAATTTAAATATAATTTCAGTTTTTTCCTATCAGGCAAGAGTTTTCTGTGGTATTCATTTACATTTTTTATAATTTTTAATAAAATCCATCTAACTCTAACTCATTCTGACTTAACTAGAAAGTGGTAGATAGTGATTTTCGGGCATATTTTGCATCTGGAACATCTCTCTTCTTGGCCCAACAGTAGTCAGCCAGCATATTAGTACTCCACTTGCCTTGGTACCTCTTTTTCATTGTAGAAATTTGCTTATGAAAACACTCACCGTGCTCATTAGAGACAGCCCCAAGATTTTCCGGAAAGAAATCTAAGTGAGAGTCCAAGAAGTGCATTTTTAAGGACATGCTGCATCCCATGACAGGTCCAATAGAATGCTAAAATCAATTTTTAAAAAGTAGCTGTCACAAAAAAAAACTGTGCCTGATGGAAAAATTCTGACTACATATCTGAATTCAGTATGAAAAAATGCACTAGATTCACTAATCAGATTTCTTGTGAAGAAAACCTTGTAGACCAGTGTAATTAAAACTTTTGCCGCAAATTCTACGAACCATTACCGATTAATTGTTCTGTCTACATTGTCATTAGAGGAAAAAAATAATGTTATGAGATTCTTCAACACTAAAATCATCGAGAAGTTTGCTAATGAGTAAACCTGAAAAATTAAATTCAATTTCTGGGTAAGTCAATAACTTTCCTTGTTTGTAGCACGCTATTTGTTTTTAATTCACGAGCCGCCACTTATCTCGCATCGTAACTATTACCCGTTCAAAGTATCTCTGCAGGCGGAAGAATCAGGAAGCTCTGTTTGTTGGTACACGTGACGTCATATAAGGCAGTGTACACTGTCAGCGTCCCACGTCCCATTCCCCTTTGACTCATAGATAGCAGTGTCACGTGGTCTATTCCTGCATAAACACGACTGTAGTGCCCTCCGTCAACAACTGCGTTTACTCCTTAAACGGGTAATACATTATTATAGCCTCACTATGATGGTTGTCAAGCGGGTCACTTTGTTTCCCCGCAGCTGTTATATATCATTAAATAAAAATCAATACTATTGAAATTCATACCAAATTCCGTTGAGGTGAAGTCATATGATGAAAGTTAAAAATTAAATTGTACCTGTTGGTAGGTGCCGTCGTCCTCAACTTTGTTAATATATTGTATCTAAAATTAACTGGAGCGCTTTCCATCTTCTGCAGGTTGAATTTCCGATACTTGTTGTTGTGTACGGTGATGTATACTCCAACTGTTTGTAGCAGCAACTGACTTGTATTTGACGATCTCGTATAATGGGTTTGACTGGGGTGCGTTCTCATTAAGAAGTGAGGTGTTGTTTGTTTCCTTTATAATTTCGTGGTCTTCAAATATATTTATCCTAGCTGGAATGTTTTCTCGGTGGATTATCGTGAGAGTGTTTTCAATTGTGTTCATTCGGTGACCTGCGTTAATGAGATATTTAACTAGGATCCATCCATAGTTATTCTGCCCGACGGCAGGTCCTTCACTGCAATCATAGCATTTTCATGCTATGCTTGCAGCTTTACTAGGGAATTGTAGGTGTGGTAGCTTCCCGTTGCTTTCCACACCGGTGAAGGATGATGTTGATGATGATAATGATAAGGATGATGATGATGATGGCCATATGATTTCGGGGACCGTTTGGGCCTTAAAGTTTTCCTGACATTTGTCTTACAGGTGAGGAAAAACCCCGATAAAAACCTCACCCAGAAAAACTGCCCTGACCGGGGATCGAACCCGGACCCGCTGCGTGACAAGGCAGCACGCTACCTCGACACCACAGCGGTGGACTTAACTAGGATAAATATATCTGAAGACCTCGAAATTATAAAGGAAACAAACAACACCTCACTTCTTAATGAGAACGCACCCCAGCCAACCCCATTATACGAGATCGTCAAAAACAAGTCAGTTGCTGCTACAAACAGTTGGAGTATACATCACCGTACACAACAAGTAGAGGAAACTCAACCTGCAGAAGATGGAAGGTAACTTCCGAAAGCGCTCCAGTTAATTTTATATACAATATATTAACAAAGTTGAGGACGACGGCATCTACCAACAGGTACAATTTAATTTTTAATTTGCATCATATTAAATACAAAGATGCCGACTACCGCCACTGTATTAATTCCACATGTTAAACAGTGTCAAGCATTGTTGTGCGGCACCTGCTTTTATATAAACGGACAACCATCATAGTGAGGCGATAATATATTTCCAATCACTGATCAAGAGTAGCATCATCGAGAAAAAGTGAGATTTGAAACATCCAACAGAGATCAATATTGATTTTCCGACTGGTTTAAGAATCCAGATGTCATGATTTTCGATGGAGTATGGATAGAAAACAATTTATTTTATCATATCTGATATCATTGTATTGAGAGCGAGCTTGGTTGAGGAGTTGAGGGGAAATGTTGACGTCATGTATACCTTCCCTCCCTTAAAAGAACAGTAGTGATTTATGTTAACAGTTTATGCTCAGTATAATCAGGCAGTGCATAACCAACACTTCATTAGAGAAAACACTTTTTTCAAGATAATGATGCACAGTGTTTAATTTGCAATAAGAAACGTTCCTTTTAAATATATTATTATTATTATTATTATTATTATTATTATTATGAAATTATCTTGATTAAAAAATTCCCGCTTGGGGACACCCATGTCCTCATGCGGAACGTATATATATTTATTTATATACAGAATTTTAATGTTTACACATCTTTCAGTGCATAAAGTTTTATTTTTCTTCTCCACTCGTCTCTCCCCATCCAATCCATGTCCTCCAGTCCCCTTGCTCTCATTCCAGTTCTTATTTCCTGCATCCACGAGTTTCGAGGTTTTCCTCTCCTCCTTCTTCCAGGTGGACACCATTCCAATATTTTCCTGGGTAATCTTTCTTCTTGCATTCGTCGTACGTGCCCGTACCAATTTAATTGCTCATACCGTAAATAATCTACTATTGAATAACCAATATTCATTTTTTCTCTTATGACAGTATTTCTTATTTTGTCTAATTTTGAACATCTTGCTGCTCTCCTCAAGAAATCCATTTCCATCGACATAAGTTTTTGTTCTAAGTTTTTGTTGTATTTCCAAACTTCAGCTCCACATGTGACAGTACTTCTCACTATTGAATTATATATTTGCAACTTATTTTTCCTGGTTATATGTCTGTTCAATAAGACTCCATTCATCATTGCTGTTATTGCTCTACCTTTATTTATTCTGTTCTTAATATCACTTTCTTGTTTATCCTCTTCATCTAATTTTACTCCCAGATACTCAAATTCTTCACATCCTCTAATATACCCCTTTTCATCTTCTAATATCAAATTTTCGGTTTCGGCTCCACATCCCATATAAAATGTTTTTTTCTAAATTTATTTTCAAACCCCAGTTATCATATTCGTCCAATAATTTTCTGAACATAAACTCCATGTCTTCATATTCTTGAGCAATATTATCTGGTCATCCGCAAATAACAGTGTATATATTGTATCTGTTGATCCATCTCCAATTGGTACTTCCATTCCTGAACATTTTTGCTCCAGTTTGACAGTGCTTATGTATAAATATCTTAAATAATGTTGGTGATATGCTACAACCTTGACGAAGGCCTTTTGTTACTTTAATTTCTTCTGATACATATTTTCCAATTTTTAATTTTAGATACTGCATTTTTATACAAAATTTTTATTGCATTAATATTGTATCATTTATTATTATTATTATTATTATTATTATTATTATTATTATTATTATTATTATTATTATTATTATTATTATTATTATTATTAATGGAAATCTTTTATATTTTGTTGTTAAGTATCCATAATAAAAATATTAAGTCCAAAAAATATGAAGGACGGTTATTCCATGAATAATATTCTATTTAAAGATTCTTCTATTGGTAACACTGCCTTAATTATTCTTATTTTATAAATGTCCCGCGCCGTAGCCGAGCGGTTAAGGTAGGAAGCCTTGGCGCAGAGCTACGGGACTTGCGCTGGTTCGAGTCTCCATGGGGGAAGAAATTTTCTCATGGTATTTCGGCCAGTATGGGACCGGTGCCCACCCAGCATCGTGAGGCAATTGGGTAGCTACAATAAGTAGCGGCTCCAGGTTGAGGAACCAGCTATAACGGCTGGGGGACTCGACATGCTAACCACATGTCACCCCTACACTGGCTGTTGATCATCTACCTCTGTGATTGACACATGTGGATGTGAAGGGCCAGTAGCCGGCTGGTAAAAGGGCAACCGCTGAAAAGTGGAAAGACCCTCAATCAATCGGAATTTTATAAATGAGTTTTATGTAAAAACCAGATGTAACAAGAACAAATAAGTCTCGTAGACTGCATGTGCCACGAATGCGGAAAGAAATAGAAATTTCTTGTCGGAAAGCCAGAATAAAAGCTCCCAGTAGGTAGGCCAATATTGAGGTGGGAGAATAATATTAACCATGAATTGAAGGAGACGAATTACACATGGAATGGCTGGAAAAAAAAACTAGCGCAGGATAGGTATGTGTGGCGAGCTTATGCCCGCGCGATTATTAACCTCCGGGTTCAATTATGTCAGGAAGTTAGTATGTGACAAAAATATATAGGCCTTAATATGTACTGCATATAATTTCTAAAAATATAACATTTATAGATTAAATAATAATAATAATATTCAAATAAATTGATAATGCAGAATTTTTTCTTCTGTGCAATTCTAGAAATCCCCATTGTATTTACGTTCCCTGTCTATTGCTACAACTCATGCCCACCCACCTATGGGAGCAGAGCAACTCAAGCTTGATCCCTGGAGAAACGAGTTGATTACGTCTCCATTAGTCAGTATCCTCACCAATTGAATTCAGATCATATAACTAAAACATCCAATTACCAAAGATCCGTCCGAATACTACTTCCCTATACCTAGGCCAATAACAAACAAATAACAACAAACAATAATAACAACAATAACAACAACAATAACAACAATAACAACAACAATAACAACAACTACAATAACAATAATAATAATAATAATAATAATAATAGTAATAATAATAATAATGGAAAATCTAGAATGGATAGAATACGAAATAAAGAAATAAGGGAAATTATGGGTGTACAAGAGGAGCCGGACATCATAGACATCATAGAAAAGAAAAGATTACATGTCAAAATAATGCCAGAACAAAGATTGCCTAAAATTGTTATGGAATGGATCCCAATGGAAAGGAGGAAGAGACGAAGACCGAAGAAAATTTGGATAGAATGGGTACAAGCAGCTATGAATATCAGAGGAATGGAGGAAGATCAATGGATGGACAGAGAGGAATGGCGTTTTGTTTCCGGAAGACGGCGGCAGCTGCCATGATACCGGATGAATAATAATAAAAATAATAATAATAATAATAATAATAATAATAATAATATCCCTCCATGGTATCTTTACCTTGTCGTGGTGGAGTGGCTTGCGTGCTTAAATGATCCTGAGAGCTATGCCGGCGGTAGCATTGCTGCCGATAGGGTTACCCATGCCGGACTGGTCGAAGGTGATAAGCCAGACGAAAAAAGTACCTTGGGCGAAAGAGTGACGATCTTTCACCGTAAAAATACAACCGTCAAGAAATGCGGACATGGGTTCATCTGGGGTAAAATTTTCCGGAGGTCAAATAGTCCCCCATTCGGTTCTCCGGGCGGGGACTACTTCAGGGAACCCATGCCAAAGGCTCAAACACAGGGACATGTTCCTAGGAACATGGAATGTTAGGACTTTATACAATAGTGGGGCACTAGAGATATTAACGCGGGAATTAGATAAATCGCCCTTGGATATAGTCGCTTTACAGGAAATTAGGTGGCCAGGAGAAGGTAGTCAGGAATCAGGAACCTTTGCATTATTCTATGGGGGTGCAGAAAGACCTGCATTTGGAACGGGTTTTTTAGTCAGAAGGAGGATCCTATCCGCTATCCGAGATATTAAGTTTGTTAATGATAGGATATCATACATAATTCTAAAGGGTAAACGACATGATTTTATAATTGTAAATGTACATGCCCCCACAGAAGATAAAGATGACAAGATCAAGGATGAGTTCTATGAAGAATTAGAATGCTTATTTGATAGCCTTTCACGATATCATATGAAAATTGTCTTAGGAGATTTTAATGCAAAAGTGGGGCGGGAAGATATATTCAAACCAACAATAGGCAAATTCAGTCTTCATGAAGATAGTAACGACAACGGGGTTAGATTAGTCACATTTGCCACATCAAAGAATCTGATTGTTAAGAGCACAACATTTCAGCATAAGGATATTCATAAATACACCTGGACGTCCCCAGATGGAGAAACTCGGAACCAGATAGATCATGTATTAGTGGATAAACGCTGGCACAGTAGCATCATTGATGTTAGATCAGTTAGAGGGACAGACTGCAATTCGGATCATCATCTGGTCAGAGTGAAAATCAGACAACGGCTATCGCTTATGAGAGGAACGAATGCTGAAGATGATTCTGTAAAATATGAATTAAAAAACTTGAGAAATGATGAAATGCGGCAAGAATACCAAATCAAAATTGCTAATAGATTTGAAGTACTGGAATCTTCAGATGACAATGTGGCAAACGAAGAAGAAACCTGATATAAATAAAGAATGGGAGGCTATAAGAGATACTATTAAATTGTCAGCATCAGAAAGCATTGGTTGTTTAAAAAAGAGGCAAAACAAGAAATGGTTTGATGAGGAATGTGCCGACATTGTAAAGAAAAGAAAACTAGCAAAAATTAAATGGTTACACGAGCCAAATGAGGTAAATTTAGAGCAATTGGGTAGTATTAGACGGGAAACCACTAAGTTACTAAAGAGTAAAAAGAGGGAATATTTGAGAGAGAAGATTAATGATCTTGAAATGAATGCAAAAAATAGGAACATTAGAGAATTATATCAGGGAATTAGTATAGAGAAGAAAGGGTTTCAGGCTAGAACAAACATAATTCGAAATGAAAATGGGGATATGATTGCAGATTCTAGGAGTATATTAAATAGATGGAAAAGTTACTTTAATCAGCTATTAAATGTACATACAGAACAGGACATTGAGGAGGATAAGTTACAGACAGCAGAAATGCTAGTCGCAGAGCCAAGTGCATTAGAGGTTGAAATGGCAATTGAAAAATTGAAGATGTATAAAGCATCAGGTTCAGATGAGATCCCAGCTGAACTCATAAAATCAGGAGGAGAAAAATTGATAGACAAAATACGCTGGTTGCTTAGTATGATTTGGGAAAAAGAAGCTCTTCCAGATGAATGGAAGGAATCAATTATCGTACCAATTTATAAGAAAGGAGATAAAACTGATTGCAACAACTACAGGGGCATCTCATTACTTTCAAACTTCGTACAAAATTCTAACAAATATATTAGTAAGCAGACTTACTCCCTATATTGATGACATTCTAGGAGATCATCAATGTGCATTTAGAAGAAACAGGTCTACAACAGATCAGATTTTTAGTATAAGACAGATTTTAGAAAAGAAATGGGAATATAATGGTACTGTACATCAACTATACGTAGACTTCCAAAAAGCATATGATTCAATTAAGAGGGAGAAGTTATATAGTATCCTGCTGGAGTTCGGAATTCCTAAAAAGTTAGTTAGACTTATACGAATGTGTCTAAATGGCTCAACGAGTAGGGTGCGTGTAGGCAAACAGTTTTCAGACACTTTTGAAATCCAGAATGGGTTGAAGCAAGGAGATGCACTATCTCCTCTACTATTTAATTTTGTACTAGAGCATGCCATTAAATCTTTAGAGAATGAGGAAGGCTTACAACTGAATGGTATTAATAAGCTGTTAGTTTATGCTGATGATGTAGTACTATTGGCCGATAGCGAGGAGATACTAAAGGCCAACACGCACACACTATTGAGTAACACTAAGAAATTAGGACTGGAAGTAAATATCAGTAAAACTAAATATATGGTCACACGTAGAAATACATTATATAATGGAAATGGACAGCTAATGACAAATGAGGGAAATTTTGAGGAATTGGCTGAATTCAAATACCTAGGAACAATAATCACAAATAGGAATGAGATGCACAAAGAAATTAAACATAGGCTCAATTCTGGAAATGCATGCTATTATGCATTGCAGAGACTTTTGATGTCCCAACTCCTTTCAAAAACGTTTAAGCTGAAAATATATAAAACTATTATTCTACCAGTTATATTATATGGGTGCGAAACATGGACTCTTACTTTAAGGGAGGAAAGGAGATTACGAGTATTTGAGAATAAAGTTCTTAGGAAAATTTTTGGACCAAAGAGAGATGAACAGACAGGTGAATGGAGAAGACTACATAACAATGAACTACATGGTCTTTATAGGAAGCCAGATATAATAAGAACAGTTAAGTCCCATAGACTGCGATGGGCAGGACATGTTGCACGTATGGGGAATGAAAGACGTGCATGGAAACTTCTTGTAGGAAAGCCAGAAGGAAAACGCCCAGTTGGTAGACCAAGAATGAGGTGGGAGAACAACATTAACTATGATTTGAGGGAAGTAGATTATACAGGGAATGATTGGAAAGCATTAGCTCAGGATAGGGATGTATGGAGAGCTTATGTCCGCGCGGCCATGAACCTACGGGTTCGATAGTGCCAGTGAGTAAGTAAGTAAGTAAGTAAGTAATAATAATAATATATAATATCCTCGTGTCCAACTCAGGATCGGGTCAAGGGATGAGATGAAACCTCTTATATAGAGGTCTGTGAACGATAAGAGTGCCGGCCGACCACGCCTCTTGCACCATCACAGAGGCAGATGAACGAAAGTAAACAAAATGGATTAGATGGGTATGTAGAAATGGTGGAATGAAACTGTAGCAGGGGAAAACGGGAGGAAACCAAGGAAAAAATCTGCCCAAGCTCCGTTCCATCCACCACGAAACCCACATGGAGTGACCGAGACTCGATCTCGGGATCCCAACAGTGAGAGGCGAGAGTCTAACCGCTTGCGCCACGGATACGCCATAATAATAATAATAATAATAATAATAATAATAATAATAATAATAATAATAATAATAATAATAATAATAATAATAATAATAATAATAATAATAATAATAATTTATTAGGAAATGTTTGTACATTGAATTAGTTTTTCCTTCAACCTAAAGTAGGCCTTAATCGTATTCTTCCAAAAACGCATAGATCTTTCAACTTCCTCCGTCAATTCAATTCTATTCACATTCCTCCTGATCACATCCATCCAGCGTTCCTGTGGTTTTCCTCTTCTCCTTCTGGCTTCAGAATTCCATTCCAAAATAATTTTCGAAATTCTGTCCTTTCCTATTCTTTTAACCCTTAAATTAAAAATGTATCTTATTGGATACATTGGTTTCATTTATTTAATATTGTTTTTAGATCAATAGAAAGACAAATGAGTAAAAATTACTTAAATGTATGTCAAATTACGCAATGATGTATAATAATAACATAGTTTAACATGAATTTATTTTCTTTGCGGTCCGGAACATTTAAATAAATGGCACGAGAAAATATTGTAATGACCATTTAAGGGTTAACGTACCGTGTTCAAATCATCTCAATTTTCATTCTTCAATTACATCTTGAATATTCTTATCCACTTTCATCACCTCTCTATTTCATCTGTTTTCTTTGATCGATTATAACCCGCCAAATCCTGCTCAAAGTTAGGTTGAAAACGGGACAAGAGGGAGGAGTAATAACCTCGTTAAAAGCCCAGGGTTCAACTGCCGAGATGATAGTACTTGTGAGTACCCCTGCCTAAGGTTACAGGTACTGCTGTCTTGCAGGTAGGCTTTAGTATGTCAAGGGTTAAAGAAAGAAACTCTTGATTGAAGTCTGGTCCTCGGTTGGAAATTGTAGCAAAAGGCCAGCTCTCTTTCCTACAAAAAAGTACAATAAAAAACTAAAGCATTTAAAACTAGGCAGGTGCGTGGAGCGCCAAAAAAGTCCGATCCGATTGAGGGTCTTTCCACTTTTCAGCGGTTGCCCTTTTACCAGCCGACTGCTGGCCCTTCACATCCACATGTGTCAATCACAGAGGTAGATGATCAACAGCCAGTGTAGGGGTGACATGTGGTTAGCATGTCGAGTCCCCCAGCCGTTATAGCTGGTTCCTCAACCTGGAGCCGCTACTTATTGTAGCTACCCAATTGCCTCACGATGCTGGGTGGGCACCGGTCCCATACTGGCCGAAATACCATGAGAAAATTTCTTCCCCCATGGAGACTCGAACCAGCGCAAGTCCCGTAGCTCTGCGCCAAGGCTTCCTACCTTAACCGCTCGGCTACGGCGCGGGACTGCCAAAAAAGTCGAGAATTCATAAAATAATAGCAACAATATAATAGTAACAAACATTTTCTAGCGAGATCATGGGTCTGGGATCCAATTAACCTCTAACGAAAATGAGCACTAAACATGTTCTGAGTTAAAGGCGGCCGACAAGCAGGTCTGATAACCCGTCTGACATCTTATGTCAATTGTGTCCCTAACCTCTTACTAGTCGAGCGCTGTGAACTCGGGGTAGGGTCGCTGCCTCGTATGCACGTATGCAGTGGACCCCGGTTCCATCCCCGGTTGGCACAAGTTTCCTAGGTTATTTTTTCTACGATCTATTCCTCACCTGTAAGATAAATGTCAGAAAACTTCAAGGCCCTGATGACCAGACCCGAATATTATCTGTCCGTCATAATCACCATTATCATATTCGCAATGTTTAGTATGAATTGGTGTGTCTCATTTTAAACCATTTGCCTCAGAAGACCAGGTACACTCGCTTAACATTGCCCGTTACATATTTTGCATTTTTTGTACATCCCTTGGCAGGGTAATATTTTGTTAACATTTATGAATGTGTTTTAGTCTTCATCCTTATTGTGATCTCAAGAACCGTTATCTTTTGTTCGTTTTGAATATCTGAAAATAGACAATACAATTTACGGTTATTTAAATCAGGTTTCTGGGAAAATGCAATGAGCATTTAAACCTGAAGCGAATGGGTTAATGAGTTGTCTCGGAGGAGGCCCTGATAATGAGCTGATCACTCATTCGGGAAAGCCCTCCATGTCCTTGTGCGCTAAAAAAAGGATGCGTATGAACCATAGTTTAAAATCCCCCTCATGAAAGGTCGTGCTATGTAAGGCCCAGATAGGCCTACAACTCAATGGTAATAAGCTGTTAGTTTATGCTGATGATGTAGTATTATTGGCCGATAACGAGGAGATACTAAAGGACAACACGCACACACTACTCAGTAACACTAAGAAATTAGGAAATACATTATATTGGACAGCTAATGACAAATGAGGGAAATTTTGAGGAATTGGCTGAATTCAAATACCTAGAAACAATAATCACAAACAGGAATGAGATGCACAAAGAAATTAAACATAGGCTCAATTCTGGAAATGCGTGCTATTATGCATTGCAGAGACTTTTGATGTCCCAACTCCTTTAAAAAAAACGTTAAACTGAAAATTTATAAAATTATTATTCTACCAGTGTCCACCGCTGTGGTCTCGAGGTGACTATCTTGTCACGCAGCGGGCCCGGGTTCGATCCCCGTCGGGACAATTTTTCTGGGTGAGGTTTTTATCGGGGGTTTTCCTCACCTGTAAGACAAATATCAGGAAAACTTTAAGGCCCAAACGGTCGCCGAAATCATATGGCCATCGCAATCATCATCATTCATATTCATCTTAGATTAAGCTTAGGATTAGGGACTCTCCTGGCGCACCACTATCATCATCATCACCCATCATATAATCGGGGCAACGTAACCCCGCCTTCCAGGCGCCCCAACCTCAGAAGTGGGTTACAAGTATGCCATGCCAGGAGAGAACACTAGGAATGTCGAAAGACAACCTAGAGCATTTGCAAAAAAAAAAAAAAGATATTCTACCAGTTATATTATATGGATGCGAAACATGGACTCTTACTTTAAGGGAGGAAAGGAGATTCCGAGTATTTGAGAATAAAGTACTTAGGAAAAATTTTGGACCAAACAGAGATGAACAGACAGATGAATGGAGAAGGCTACATAACAGTTAACTCCATGGTCTTTATAGGAAGCCAGATACAATAAGAACAGTTAAGTCTCGGTAGACTACGATGGCCAGGACATGTTGCGCGTATGGGGAATGAAAGACGTGCATGGAAGCTTCTTGTAGGAAAGACAGGAGAAACGACCGGTTGGTAGGCCAACAATGAGGTGGAAGAATAAAATTAACTAAGATTTGAGGGAAGTATATTATACAGGGAATGATTGGAAAGCATTAGCCCAGGACAGGAATGTATGGAGAGCTTATGTCCGCTTGGCCATGAACCTACGGATTCGATAGTGGCAGTAAGTAAGTGTTGAGAGCTTTGCGAACAAAAATAATTCAACATTAGATAGAATGGAAGAGAACCGAATATCCAAAAGAGCCTTGAAATATACATCTGTGGACAATAGATCTCAAGGAAGTCCAAGAAGACGATGGAATAAAGAGGAACAGGCCAGAATGCCTGTACCTTGATGTTTATGATTATTATGATATCCAATGATTCTACAGGGTCACGCGTCTGTGGTAAGGAGCTGACTACATGGAAGTTCGGAAAGAGTTTTTAGGATCTGCAAAATACCATGTGTAAGTAAAGACTTATTAGAAAATTAGAAAATGAACAAATAAAATAAGCGCTACCAAACGAGTAGACTCCACAGGGTAGTGTATGAGACTTATAATTCAGGAAAACCTGAGTTACAAACCTGATTGGATATTTCTGATTTCCTCAATCATCAAGTAAAATGCGGTTAGAATTTCCACATTTAATAATAATAATAATAATAATAATAATAATAATAATAATAATAATAATAATAATATATATACGAGTATCATTAGATAATTTCATAATCATAATCATCATCGCCATCATCTTCACTTCAAGTTTTAGGCGATTCGCTTGTTCCAAAGTCACAATGATTCCTTCCAACTCTTCCTAGGTCTTCCTACATCCCTTAATCTCTTTGGTTTATAATGATATGCTATCTTGGACAATCTTGTTTCTTCCATTCTCTGTACATACTGTTAGCAGTGGACGCGGTGTTGTTGAATTCTATCATTTATGAAATATATTTCTAATTCTCTTCTGATTTCTTCATTTCTTATGTGGTCCAATTTTGTGCATCCTTTGGTCCTTCTTAGGAAGGTCATTTCCTGCCCTTTGTATTGCACTCGAACTCCTCGTTATTTGTTACCACCCAGGATCATCAATACCGTATAAAAGTACCGATACCGCCGCCATTGTTTGTTTAGAACTTCAATATTGTATCCTTCGTTTTTTATGTTATAGTGTTCTATGAAATGGTGCTTGCAACGGAACATTTTGAAATTTTGATAATTGATTTGTCTATATCATTTCTTGTTCCATATCCAGAACTCAATTCTCAACCTAGATAATTTAAATTTAACACTTGTGGTAGATTGTTTATTTTCGACCTTATGGGCGACTTTCCTAAAAATACCATTATTTTCTCTATAGAGGGGTCCTCATCTAGAGGATATGTGGATGGCGACCACAAGGTGCCCAAGCTGAGCAAAACATTTCTTCCACTTACTTGTGTTTTGCACTCTTTTAACTTTACTATCTAAACCTCTCTTGTTTTGATTCTCTGGTTTTTTTCGACCCCCGACGCTGTTAGGGCATCCGAGGCTAGGGATCTTCCTTCTTTTCTTCCATTTCTTCTTTTATTTATTTTCTTTTTTTCTTCTCCAGAAAAGCCTGACCAGAGGCTAAAGATGGCAGCCCCATCACTGGTCTTGCCTTCCTTTGGCCAGCAACCAATCGAATGGACTATTATTATGCTTTCAAGTCTTATACGGAGATTTTCCGGAGAAGGGAAAATTTTCTATAGGATCGTAACAGGCCTTGGCCTAATACTTGGAAGGAAGAAGATGTTTTAAAATCTATTCTTTACTTATATTCATTAAACGGTATAGAGATAATTGTAAATCTTTTCTGTATTTTCCATTATAACAATATCGTCAGCATCCAGTAAAATATCAAAATTTGTTATATTATTTATTCTTATTCATTTCTTAATTTTTTCCAGCTTTGTACTAGGTCATTAATATAGCTATATATTAAAAAAGGGTGAGTGATATACTACACCCTTGTCGAACACCTGTATTTGTTAAAATTTATTCTGTTTTTTTCTTTTCTGTCCTGTGTTGATTAACATTTTAATATTGTGGTATATCCTTTTCGTCATTTGTATTAAGCATTGTGGGTATCCTTTGCTTTTCAATTATGAGTCATAATTTATTTCTATTCAATCTATCAAATACTTTTTTCAAAATCGACGAAGGCAATATGTGTTTCTAAATTAAATCATTTCCTTTTCTCAAACAATTATTTTAAAACGAATACATTATCTGTATTATTATCATAATACCACTAGAAATGAAATCACAGAAATTCTACATGTTCTACACAGCAACAGATAAGCACGACCTATAGGAAGCAATCGAAGATTCCAGACGCTAAACGATCTTATAAGAGAACTGTCAACCATTGCATGCCAAAACTATCTTGAAATTTCTCCCAGAGAAGCGTTGTGATGTACCAAAAAATGACCTGCCGCTTTTAACTGCAAGGCACTAAAATCCAGCACTAAATCTCTCATTTAAGTTACAGTGAAATAACGCAACTCCTCACTTAGTGGATTGGATAACCTTCGTACCTGCCGACCGTACGGAACCCGCTTCACACCACACCGCTCTAAGTTTAGCATGAACGTTCAACTGCTGGGCACAGAGGGTTGTAATTGCTGGACTCTGGTCTCGATTCCTGTACCTTATTGTTAAATACGGTAGATTATTTTTTTCCGCACTGCGTTGGTACAACATAACATTTCTCTAGCAGAAATTTGAAGGTAGTTTTGGGCATGCGATGGTTGACAGCTCCCTTGTTAGATGTTAAAGCATTTATAAAAGTAAGAGTAGAATTGAACTCTTACTTTAAGGGAGGAATGGAGATCACGAGTATTCGAGAATAAAGCACTTAGGAAAATTTTGGACCAAAGAGAGATGAACAGACGGGGAATGGAGAAGAATACATAACAATGAACTACATGGTCTTTATAGGAAGCCAGATATAATAAGAACAGTTAAGTCTCATAGACTGCGATAGGCAGGACATGTTGCACGTATGGGGGATGAAAGACTTGCATGGAAGCTTCTTGTAGGAAAGCCAGAGGGAAAACGTCCAGTTGGTAGACCAAGAATGAGATGGGAAAATAACATTAACTATGATTTGAGGGAAGTAGATTATACAGGGAATGATTGGAAAACATTAGCTCAGGATATAGGTTTATGGAGAGCTTATGTCCGCGCGGCCATGAACCTACGGGTTCGATAGTGCCAGTGAGTAAGTAAGAGTAGAATTGAAGTTAAAATAAACTCTTTTATTTCCAGTGTGGTATATTAAATGCGTTTAATGAAGATACACAGTGTTTGATTTATTCGATGGAAACTGATTGCGGTATATTATTAGATTTGTGTTAAATGATAAATCCCTTCCATCAGTGTTCTGTACTAGACGTTCTCCACAATGCGTATTTAACTATGATAATTACATGACGTCATTCCCTTTTCCATCGCCACAAAGTGCGGAAAATGCGACGATAATTTCAATAAATAATTATATATATTTTTATCTTCTTCTCACAAGGGAACTGTCAACAATTGCATGCCGAAATCTACTTTGAAATTTCTCCCAGAGAAGCATTATGATGTACTAAGGCCATGTCCAAAAAATATGCAGTTTTAACTGAAAGGTACAGGAATCGAAGCCAGAATCCAGCAATGGTAACCCACCTTACGGAGGATATGGACTCACTGTATAAATAAGAGCGGAGTGGAGTGAGGTGAAAAGCAGCGCGGAAGGCAGTGATGGTTATCCAATCCACCAATTCAGCAGTTTGTATTATTTATCTATAGTTTAATGAGAGATTAGGGCGTTTGATTTTTGAGCCTTCAATTAAAAAGGGCCAACATTTTTGGACACACGGCCAACGCTTCTCTGAAAAAAAAAAATCTATGTAGGTTTGGGCATATAATGGTTGACCGTTCCTTTAATGGTTGGTTATAATATACAGTTTGATGAGCTGCATTTTTTCTCCGCTAGGCTTCATTATTACAGTATTATGATCTTAGTGGGTTATCACTGAGAGCTATCCTATTTTGCAATAAAATATGATCAAATTGCAGTGAATAAACATAACCACACATTTTTGATTTGTTTTCAACATCGCCGCTTACATTATATATATACATATACATATATATATATACATATACATATATATATACATATACATACATATATATATACATATACATATATATATCCATATACATATATATACATATACATATATATATAATAACTATATATACATATATATATATATATATATATATATATAGTATGTCGTGTATATATATGTAGATATATAATGTATATGTATATATATATGTATATATATGTATATTTTTATCTACCATATATGATCCATATATAATTACATATACAATATATACAATATATATACATATATATGCACATATAGACATATATATACATATATACATATATACATAATATATACATATATATATATATAGCATATATATATATATATACATATGTATATATATATATAGTGTGGCGATAGTGCGTTTGTCGTACTTACAGCAATGGCGACCAAGACAAAGTTCAACTTCTTTCATTTCGGAATTGCAACCTAAATTACTATACTGTAATAAAATAACTATACTGTACTATTACATATTACAAACACGCGTGTGGGAAGTAAAACTACTCCCCTCTATGTATAGGCTACTACATACAATATCTATACAGAAAATATCCAAAAGGTAGTGTTAATATACATTATACGAAACAAATCACTGCATTTTAGATGAACTGAACTTTATTTGAAACAATATAAAACAATAAATACGTATTTGCCAACATTTTATCACTAATTGGTCTCACGGCCTCCTGTTAGTTTATAACTAATTGGTCTCACGGCCTCCTGTTGTTTCAAACTAATGAACATTGCCTACACTGTTAACGTTAGTCAATTGTTTATAATGAATGCAAATATTTATAACGAAGATGTTATAATTTTACTATTATTTATTATTTTGAAAACATCATCGCGGCAAAAAATAATGTACAATGCACGTTTGTGAAGTGTTTTACAGAATCTCGGAAATTAAAAACCTCGCTATCGTTCGGTTTTTAAACATTTTCCTCAATTCTGTAAAAATCACTGCCCAACCTCGCATCGTAATATAGGCTACTATAAGATGCCGGTAACTATTTTTAAATAGTGATTTTTTAGTAAACAGCTTAATTTTATCCGTTAAATAGTCCTAATAAATGTCACTCTTGATTTTCAAGTTAAATTCATTCGTCACATCATGACTCGTGAATTTATCGTGGCATTACTTATGACTATTTAACTCATGCCCCAAATGGGAGTCAATGACCAATCACATTTCAATGATTTTTTATTTACAACCAATCACAGTCGTATTTCGCCTAAAATTTACCAACTAAAGTTTATCATAATAAAGAAATCACCTCCTTTTTAACATTCTGAATAGGCCATAGCATTATTTTGCAGTGACTGAGTCTCTAAGAAATACGGCTACTAGATTGTATATCCATCCATCCATTCATAGTAATTCTGCCCAAGGGCAGATCTTTCACTAAAATCATAGCATTTTCATGCTATGCTTTGCAGCTTTACTAGGTAATTGTACGTGTGGTAGCCTTCCATCGCTTTCCACAAGATTGTATATATAGTGTATGAATGTCAGCAGATAGCGCATGCGGGAGGTAATATAAAAACATTTATAGCAATTCATTATGCCATAGAAAAAAGAAACCACTGTTTGCACTTTCTTAAACGAATTATTTTCCAGGAAATGACGTTCTAGAAAAACATAATTGGCATATTTCCATCTAGGACATCAAATTAATTAATACTATAACGTTGGTTATAAATTTCTCCACCAGGGTGCATTCTTACAACATTGGGATTCTTTGGCAATAAATAATATGATCTGGTTGCAGTGATGAACAAAAGAAGCAAATGAAACGTACCAATCGTTTCTCATTTCTTTTCAAACATCGCCGTTTACATTAAATATATAAATACCTTAAAATACGAGTAACTATATTTAAATAATGATTTGTGAGTAAACAGCTTAATTTTATTCGTTAAATAGTCCTAACAAATGCCACTCTTGATTTCCAAATTCTCTAGATAAATTGGAAATCACTCGTGGCATTACTTACGAAAATAACTGCATTAATGCATTCAATTTTTATCTGACATTTCAACTGCCATTTCAAAAATATAGTTGATAGATTATATTAAAACAATACATACATATGTTACAGTGTTTATCTCCAACAATTAAATTCTATTAATCGATTTTTGGGGGATAAATGGACTGAAAGAGGGTTTTAAAATTGCATTGCGTAAAAAATTGAGTAAAGTATTCAACTCGTGAAGTACACATGCCGACCCATGCTAAAATATTTCTCCTCAAATACGAATTTGAATGGTATTAAATGAATTCAGAGAAATCAGATTATATGAACGTTTATTAATCGGTTTAACCAGCCTGATGGGCTAGTGGACAGCGTTTCTGACTATAGTTCATGAGGTCCCGGTTGTATTCCCTATCAGTTCATGGAAACATTTCCTTAAAAGGAAATTCCTGTGGTTGTTCATGGTCTGGAATTTAAGTTATGTTCAGAATAAGGACTCTCTTGCCGTTTTATTATTATTTATCATCCATCACATCATTGGGGTAACGTAACTCCGCCTTCCAAGCGCCCCAACCTAAGAAATGGGTTGCAATTCCGCAGGAAGAAAAAGTCAGAAATGTCAAACGACAACCTGTTGGCATTGGACAAAATAAAAAATAACTAACTACTTGCTCTATCGAACCCATAGGTTAATGTCCGCGCGGATATAAGCTCTCCGTACATCCCTATCTAGAGCTAATGTCTTCCAATTATTCCCTGTATAATCTACCTTTCTCAAATCATTTTAATATCATTCCCTACCTCATTCTTGGTCTACCAACTGGATGTTTTCCCTCTGGTTTTTCTACAAGAAGCTTCCATGTACCTCTTTCATTTCCCATTCGTGCAACATGTCCTGCCCATCGCAGTCTATGAGACTTAACTGATCTTATTATATCTGGCTTCCTATAAAGGCCATTAGCTCACTTTTATGTAGTTTTATCCATTCACCTGTCCGTTCGTCTATCTGTGGTCTAAAAAATTTCCTAAGAACTTTATTCTCAAAAACTCGTAGACTTCCTTTCTCCCTTAAAATAAGAGTCCATGTTTCGTATCCGCATAATGTATCTCGGAGAATAACAGTTTTATATATTTTCAGTTTAACGTTTTTTGAAAGGAGGGTTAAAAATAAAATTAAATAAAAATGTATCTGATATAAATGAAAGTTAGTCTGTATTTTTAATCATAGGGATCATTGCTACTGCTCTGAGAATAGATTGGGAATTTCAAGACTAAATTTAACTCTGATTTGTAAGTTTTTTTTACTATTAAAAAACATTTATAAATATTGTAAACCTACGACCTGTAATAGTAGTAGTAGTAGTAGTAGTAGGACTTTATTAGACAAAAAGTAAGATATTTACAATATTATTTACAAATATGGGTCGCACGGGCAGTAAGCCGTACGTGCTGTTGACAGTCCGTTACAATAAAGTAATAATTGGTACTAGTGTAAAGAAAAATAAACAACAAAAACAGCAATAACATTACAATTACATAAAGTAAACACAATAATAATATTACAATTAAATAATAACACAATAGCATTATACACTAAAAACATTAACATTACAATTACATAAAGAAAACACAATAATATTACAATTAAGTAATAACACAATAGCATTATACACTAAAAAAAACATTAACATTACAATTACATAAAGAAAACACATTAATATTAGAAGTAAATAATAACACAATAGCATTATACACTAATTAATTTATATATAATTGTTAATAATTAATGGTATTGCATTTTGATAACATATATTTATTCATGAATGAGTGTGTTGTCCTTATTTTTCGCGTTTTGTCCAGAAATTTACCGAGGTTTATCCAATTTTCTGGATTTACCAATCTCACGACCTGTTATATCCTGATTCCTGCCTCCTGAACCTTAAGAATTTCATATATTTCTTGGAATTAAATTAATAAACTACTGCATAAGGAATTAAATTAATCCCAACTTTAATTATTATGCATACTGCCATGTAGAATAAATTGTAAGTAAGCCATACATAGAAAAAAATGGCATTGTAATTGTCATGCTGGCACGCATCTAAAAAGGATTCACTGCACACGGTATGACAAGTATGGATCTGCAAAGCCAGGTTGTGCGAGGTTAATAAAAACAGCGACGCTCTGTATCTCCTGGTCTCCACCAACATTTTGTGAATCGATTCGCTGTTACTGCAGCAAGAGAAAGTTTCAGAAACTTTGTGTCGAGCTAAACTACCCCAAACTGTCAATGTTTGGGAACATGTGCTGACTAAATACTACGCTCTACATAGTTTAAATTTTCTTCTTCACCTACAGAGAGTCAAGATTTTTTTCTTTTCAGATCCAGGGACTTACTGACTGTCATGCTAAGCCTCTGAATCCGATATTCCCTAATTTCAACCCGACGGGAGACAAACTATTTTTTTCGAAGTGTATAAATATTGAATATTTCTACCTTCGGAAAGGAAACTAAAGCCATTTGTTGCCGCACTAGTTTTTATGACACACAAAACAACCTATCTGAAATGAAATGGGCCTACCTGGGAGCAAAATTTATCAGCCCTTTCAACTCCAGGTATGAATCGTAGACCTGCCCATCTGTTATTTCGACACACAGATATATTTATGACTCCACCGCTGTGATCTCGAGGTACCTGCTGCCTTGTCATGTAGCAGACCCGGGTTCGATCCCCGGTCGGGACAAGTTTCCTGGTGAGGTTTCTCATTTGTAAGACAAATGTCAGGAAACTTAAGGCCCAAACGGTCCCTAAACATCACCTGATCATCATTATCACGATTTATCATATTCACCTCATTAGGTTAATGGTGCATCATTATTATCATCATCACCCATCATATCATTGGCGCAACATAACCCTGCCTTCCAGAAGCCTCGTCCTATGAAGTGGGTTAACAATACGTCAATGCCAGGAGAGAATACCAGAAATGTCTAAGTGACTAAACTGGTGGCATTGAATATATATATATATATATATATATATATATATATATATATATTATTTATTTTATTATTTATGGTTTGCAAACAAATCAATCACAACACTCAGCTACATTGTGGATAATGTTGAAAAAACCTTTAAAGAACAATCTTCATGACCAAGACTGGCAAATAAACCCGGGGACTCTTGTTTTATAAGTAGAGACCGGATGTTAGGGAAAATGCCTCTAATTATTTATTATAGATACTGTAAAAGTGACTTTATATAAGTTCATATCGACGACCCTAGAGTTGTTTTCCATGAAGATCATTTTGCCTATAAATGCCTATTTTAGTTTACAATGCCTATAAATGCCTATTTGCCATTTTGTCTCGAAATTAACTTAGTATCTCAATGAAATTAATTGAAATGGACAAACTTTCTCCTCAATACACTCCCGATAGGCAAAATAACAAGCACCGGCTATTGTATTTTTCCATCTCATGCACTCCCATTAAGCGAAATAGCCCTGAGCTATGTCTCATTGTATTATACTCCGGCTCTAAGGCTTGGAGAAAGTTCTATAGTACAGCTTTGCTTCTTTTCAATACAAACATTGCTAGGTGACAAGAAGGGTAGATGGCTCAAGCTTTCTTTCTCTGTCTCACACCTGATGTTGAAACCTTTAAGTGAGTGGCAATATTATTTTTTGATGTTGGTAATATTGAATTCAGTCTGTAGTCCACGTTCACAGACAAGTGAATGTGGCTTTTTTTATTTTTTACCTTTAGAACAGTTGTTTTGCGATGCCTAAAGAACGGACAGCAGTAAAAGACAAATTGACTAATTTCGTGAAAGAATTTGGTGTGGAAATATTCTCAAGACGGTTCAATATTGTTTTGCAAGAGTGTGTAAAATTTCAGTGAATTGCGCGAAGAAGTGCCGTGTTTCGCAGCACATACACACTGCAAAACATAAGTATGCTCTTTGTAAAAAGACAAAAGTTCCAAAATCATCTCTGATATCTTCGAATGCTACTGATAGCATATGTTATACTCTTGACGTAAGGCTGTAAAAATTTATGTTGTAGTCCATTTTTTGTAAGAGCCTATTTTGAACTTCTTAGTGCCTATATTAATGATTTTTAGTGCATTTTTGCCTGCCTATTTTGAATTTTTTAAGTGCCTAACATCCGGACTCTATTTATAAGCAGGAAATCTAATCAAAATACCAGGAAGTACATGCCAAAAAATAACGACTTTCGACTTATATTCAACGCATAATAAAATGTCCATTAATATTTACTCTAAGTTTCCAAACTAATAATATTTTGGCATATTATTATATCCGAAACTAAAGCTTTTATTGTTACTTTAATAAAACTATTGATTACATCATATATTTTATTGTTTTCAGGACCAAGATTCCCTTGGTCTGTTCCATCGATTACAGACGGCGAGACCTGAACATAAATATCCGAGGCTCCTTTAGTACACGCTTGGGCACAGTGAAGGGAAACAATCTAAAATATATTTATTGGAAGAAAAATCTAAATAATAACGATAATAAAGAAATTGTTACCAACATTTCACATGGGACCACGATTTCATCATAGAATGCATTCTCCTTATCCCAGAGTGTCGGAGCATATAGATAGGCCTACAATTTATCTAAATCTAAATTAAAATTAGACCTGGTTTATACACAAATGAATAGCATTCATTTTACGTAAATTAACTATTAACGCATTTTATCAACTGAGCTGCATTTTGAAACAAACGATTAATTGCTGTTCGATACTTTTGTGGAACCATTCACATGAATCAAATTCAAATAATGATTTTTCTGAACCATTCGGCAGTCCATGTCGGAAGGTCGTGAAACCCTTTAGTGATGGGATACAAGTTTGAAAACCCCTTCTCTACATTAACAGTTTTCTGTAAAAAAATTTGTTGATACAATGGCGTAACAGTCCAATGTTGGGCCTTAGCCTCTCCTTTGTTAGGAGTTACTACACCAAGTTAATTTAGTTAAGCTTATTTACCTAGAGATGTCATGAATGGTATGCGGTCAACATACCGATTCAATGGGTGGATTTTTCAACCGAAGTCTGAACCACGTCCCTGGTTTTTCTATTTTTTATTGTTTCTGTAACAACTAAAAACATGCTGAAAATTCACAGAAATTGTTATGAAACTATAGAAATGATTCCGATATTTGTTTTTGTAATTAACATTTGTAGATTTTAAGTTTTTATGGTTGTTATGGGTACAATAAAAAATCGGAAAACCGTGATCGTGGTTTAGAATTCGGTTGAGAGATACACCCAACGAGACACCTAGTAGGCAACTAAGCTATTACTAGGATCAAGTAGATCCGCAAATTTCGCATAGGCTTGCGGTTCTTTTACGAATCTGAAAATCTTCAGACTCGGAACTCACGGAATAAAGTATTTCGCGGAAGACTTACTCCTTGGATTGTTCCATCCTAAGAAATCTATCGACCCCGCTGGGTTTGAACCCGCGATCCTCGCGATCAGAGGCAAGGAAAATAACCACTAGTCCACTGCGGCTGAACTAAAAAATAAAGTTCACAAAAAATTAGATTAAGATATTTGCATGAAAAGATCACGAAATAGCGTCTCTTCAGTGAGAGACTAAATTTCCAAGCCTGAGATACAATACGTCCTTTTCAACAAGTTTAAGAGCCCAAGGCAGATAACATTTGGGGAGAATTGACATAAAGAATCTCTTATTGACGTTAAATTGTGGTACATAACAAAAATGCTTGGCACTGAGCGAGATAAATCGTTCGGGACAGACGCCGTATGAGGTTAAGTTAAGAAATAACGTCAAATTTCGCAGAACAGTAGTCAAATATTGCAGTAAATTTACAATATGGCCATTACAGTAAATATATTAAAACAGCAAAAAATGTTTTTCTTCAATAAAGGAATATAGAAATTAACGAGTACAGATTATTAAAAAAATTACATTGGAAAAACCAGCAGAAGCTTTTATGTCAGATTTAAAGAGCATTTTAGAGATTTTGTCTTTGCTGGAGGAAAGTCGAGTTATACAAAATACGTAATTCAAGCAGGACACCACATGCACAACATCGATAACGCCCTTACAATATTACACAGAGAAAACATACCGGCGAAGATGATATCTTGGAAGAAATTGCGATTTTGAGAGCAATCGACTTATTTCTGAATGAGAACGTACACAATATACACAATCCTCTATACAGAATAATCACAACTAAGTCAGTGCTTCAACGAGCGTCAACAAATACACACCTACTTATTTCTGCTGATGATGGGACTAGTCCCGAAAGGCCTGCAGAGCATTAAAACATATTAAGTTGAGGAGACGGGCCTGCAAGGTTACTACGTATGTTATAATTTTATTTTAAAATGTTATTATTTAGATTTAACTTAACAGCTAAAATTTTTAATTTAAAAATCTTACACGAAGAAGCTTTTGCTTGATAACATCCAAAGAACCCAAAAGATGCAAATTTGAAATAGATGGTAAGATTATTCAACACGAAATGACCATAGAAATCCGTGCAGTGACTTCGATTTTTTTTCTGGTGTATGCTCCCTTCTATCTGTACTTCATTGCCTGTCACCTGTCAATGGACCATAGTGGCGAACACATCATTCGTAGTCAGCGATAACGCGAAGAAGGAATTCTCACTTTCCAAAGCCAATAGAGTCAAAAGTTCTCTTGCTTCACTGCTGTTTCATTTCGGAAGTCAGCAAAATTCTTGTGACACATCACGCGCACGGTTTCCTGCAGCAAAGCAGATCATGATTGATCTGGTGAACATGCACAATTGAATCTCAAATTCCTATGAATCCATCCATATCCTCCTTCTTCTTCACTTCCTGGTTTAGGCAAGAGTTGCCTGTTCCGTCTTCACTAATAGATCTAAGACCATCTCTTCCGAGGACGTCCGACATCTCTTCTTTCTCTTGGAAAATAATGGAAGATTATATTTGGTAATCTTTCTTCCATTCTTTCTACATGTTCTTTCCACTCCATCCATATCCAACCATTGTAATTCTGCCCGATGGCAGGTCTTTAACTTCAATCATAGCATTTTAATGCTATGCTTTGCAGCTTTACTAGGGAATTATAATAGGTGTGGTAACTTCCCATTGCTTTCCACACCGGTGAAGGATCATGATGATAATGATAAGGATGATGATGATGGCCGGACCATTTTCTGGGAGCACTGGGCGCTACGCTTCCTAACATTTGTCTTACAGGTGAGGGAAAACCCCGAAAAAACCTCACCCAGGAGCTTGTCCCGACCTGGAATCGAACAGGGGGCCGCTGCGTGACAAAGCAGCACGCTACCTCGAGACCACAGCGGTGGACTATTCCTATGAAAATAACTTTTATTTTTATAGACACGCTGCTCATTTCTTTTTTGTTCATAAATTGTATTACAGAGAGATTCAATTAAATTCCCACATATAAAATCAATGGTTTCCATGCTGTTCCCAGATATAAAAATCCACGTAAATATTCAGCCATCGCTGGATTTCACAATTGGAATTGTATGAATATTTCCCTCGCTTACACATTTCCCCTCAAACCCTTTTATCTCGAAATGTGCTCAGGAAGGGATTTTAATTTTTTCCAAACCTACTAAATTGTTGCAGAAGTTTTTTATTGACAAATTATTTTATAAATATAATTAATTTCAATCAATTTTATTGCGTTTTCTATGGTCTATTTCGGGATATTCAATGGCATCAGTGCCTCCAAAGCACGTTCGTACGTAGAACGTGTTAATTTGTTTTCTACATGCATTTAAAGAAGCACAAAACTTATTGTAAGAAAAACAAAGAGAAAATATAGACCAGGAATGGGTGGAGGTGAATTATACATTAAATCATTGGAAATTATTATCTCAGCGTAGGGAAGCACGGAAAGACTACGTGGACATGAGAATCCAAGTGTTGATACTGCGAGTTAGTAGGTTATATTCTGTGCCGGTTCGCTCAGGGTACAATATGATCACTCAGGGATGTTTTAAATTATACACTTATTATTTTAGTTTATTTGATAAATTTGTATACACAATTTTATTTACAATGTTTGATATTTCACTGTCTCGGAGTGGAGTTGATGAGTTATTTGCGCCCACGTGTTTTAATATCACCTTCGCGGACGGTTACTTAAGAACTTAAGTATTGCAGAACGTAGGAGCGTGAGAATGTTTTCACACGCGTCCTTGCCTTATAAGGGCGATGACTCCTCCCATCCCCACTCCAAGTGTATATGTTATTCATTATAGCTTAGAAGGGTAGGTACCATTCGTTTGGGTTTCTATGTTGGTAATAGACTCGTGTGCACGTTTGTGCGCCTTCCAGTTATTACTATTAATGGTACGCTTTATTACTCACGAGTCTATTACTTCTTGCCACAATTCTCAATAAATGAATTAATCAGTGGGTAACTTACTTCAGTATTTTCTATTTATACTGTCTACAAAATGTTTGCATCACTGAGTTTTTTTTTTTTTCGCTCGGCAATATATTTGCAATTTTTTCATCGAACCATTATTTTTACATTTTTGTACCATATAATTTACTGTCGTATATGGCTTATTAATTATGCATAGTCCACCGCTGTGGTCTCGAGGTAGCGTGCTGCCTTTTCACGCAGCGGGCCCGGGTTCGATCCCCGGCCCAGACAGTTTTTTCTGGGTGAGGTTTTATCGAGGGTTTTCCTGACCTCTAAGTCAATTGTTAGGAAAACTGCAAGGCCCAAATGGTCCCCAAAATCATATGGCCATCATCTTTATCATTATCATCGGCATTATCATCATCATCCTTGGCCGGTGTGGAAAGCAACGGGAAGCTACCACACCTACAATGCCCTAGTAAAGCTGCAAAGCATAGCACGAAAATGCTATGATTGCAGTGAAGGACCTGCCCTCGGGCAGAATTACTATGGATGGATGGAAATGTGCATAACAGTTATATTTTAATACCCTGCAATAATAAGATTTACTAAATACCTTCTTTAAATGAGAGCACAACCCTTCTGTTTGTCCAAATTTACAGTAATGTATCACAGTTTAAATAAAAATCCATTGCTTCAAGTCTTTTAGCAAGTTTTAGCCTTAAGGGGGGTGATGGGTGAAGTTTCTATTTTCTACATTTTTTGAGTTAGTAAAAGTAAAGTCAAGTGAGCCCACAACAGGCCCGGAGGCCCCTGGGGTAGTAGGAGGTTAAGGCTCCCACTTCTTCTAGACAATCGGCACTTTATTTCAGCCGGGTTGTCAGCTCTGCGTGACGGCCGCCTTTACCCCCAGAACAAGCGTCTGGTATTCATTTCCGTTAGAGGCTGAGTCGACCCCAGGGCCATAGTGCCGCCAGAGGGTTTGGGTCAGTTTAAAAATCCTGACCCCAACGGGACTTGAACCCTCGACCCTCCGGCTTGTAGCTCAGTGCCTTAACCACTACGCTACGGCGTGCCCCTTTTTGAGTTAGAGGCGTGAATATTTGTACAAACATTTACTGCATGATACATAATGACGTGTGTAAGTTTCATTCTTTTGAGATATTTATTTTATGAGTTATTAAATATTATATTTTTAAAAAAGTGCATATATTATAATTAAATGGGTTCCACAATTTTTTTAGTAAAAGTCTGATTTTTTTACAAGACCCCTAAAATATTTAGAAAAACATCATGCATTTGAATTCTTATAATGTGAATATGAAGTGAAAAAAAAAATGTTCTACCTCATGCGTGGAATTATAAAAAAATATATAATAATAATAATAATTGCATACATTTTATTTTTTATTTCTTAAAACACTACTTCCATCATGAAATCCATGCACTACTTTGTTACCCATTGTTTTAGGACATGCAGTAAAAATTTGAAACTTCTAGGACAAAATTTCTGAATTCCATTCAATTTTGAATGTACAAAAATGCAGTGAAAATAAAAGTGTGGAAAAACAAGTTTAAAGATTTGCATGCAGGAGTATTTAACTGGCGCAGTCTTTTAACTCTGACGTAATTTAGAACACTTAGAAGCGCCCTAGGGGGGGCACGCCGTAGCGTAGTGGTTAAGGCACTGAGCTACAAGCCAGAGGGTCGAGGGTTCAAGTCCCGTTGGGGTCAGGATTTTTAAACTGACCCAAACCCTCTGGCGGCGCTATGGCCCTGGGGTCGACTCAGCCTCTAACGGAAATGAGTACCTGACGCTTGTTCTGGGGGTAAAGGCGGCCGTCACGCAGGGCTGACAACCCGGCTGACATAAAGTGCCGATTGTCTAGAAAAAGTGGGAGCCTTAACCTCCTATTACCCCAAGGGCCTCCGGGCCTGTTGTGGGATCACTTTACTTTTAGAAGCGCCCTAGGCCTCTGAAACTTTTCCGACATGTTCATTAGAGTACAGACTATTTTTAGTACAAAAAAAACAAAAAATGCCAATTTTGATCTCAAATGGTCAATTTTTCACCCATCACCCCCCTTAAAGTGGGGGACAGAGGTCAATTGGGATTTAAGGATCTCTTATCTGGTCAAAAGCCCTGACAGAACTGATATTTAGCCGCTGGAGTGAATTTCGGTGAAGTAAGAGGGTTTAACTCAGCTAATGCACTCTCCTTACCTCCAAGTAGGACCCCGGGATACTTTCAAGATGATTTAAGAATTTAATATGCAAAAAAAGGGAGTGGGGTTTGGAAAGAAACGGGAAGCTACCGCACATTTAACTTATATCCCTAGTAAAGCTGCAAACCCTGCTGACGGATGCCCTAGAAGGAATGGTCAACGAAAAGAAAGTTAAAGGCAGCATAAGACATCAGATGATAGAAAATATTACAATAAATGGTTTGTATGCCGATAAAAAAAGGAAGGCTGAGTTAAGGAAATATATATATGTAACCTCTTGGCTCCGTCTAACTGACAGACGTAAATTGCACTCTCTTTCACTACTTTTCAAGCTTCTGAATTCCTACATCCCTACTTACCTGGCGTCCAGATTTGAGAAGTTATCCTCCTACCACAATATTGACACTAGGTCACAAGATAGCAGTCTGCTAACAATTCCTCTTCATAGCATTTCCTCCTATTCTACTTCCTTCACAGTAGCCTCTGCCCGCTCCTGGAATCTCCTTCCTCGAGATATCAGGGGTTGCCGCACACTTGGTACCTTTAAGTCACGCTTATACAGTTACCTGTTGTCTAATAATTAATTTTTCTCTATTTATTTAATTTTATACTATGTCATTAATCTTTTCCTCGTTTTTTTATATATCTTGTACATATTATATATTTAATTCGTTAAATTTAGAGTAAGTCAAAATACATTATAAATATTAATTGTATTGTATTCATAACTTGTAATCGTTTATATAAATATATATATATATATATATATATATATATATATATATATATATATTGTAATTTAGATTTAAGACTTTTCTTTTGTATTTTTTTAAACCTGGTTGAGTGGTAGACAAGGCCTTAAGGCCTTAACTCTGCCAGGTAAAATAAAGCTATTATTATTATTATTATTATTATTATTATTATTATTATTATTATTAAAATTACACGAATTGGTATGAATAGGATATTGCAGAAAGGAATCTATATCACCAAGTCCCCTTTTTGACGTTTAAATGGCTTACGCTCCCTAAACCATAACAAATACACAAAATTAATGTAGATAGAATTGAATACCTCAAAAAATTCTACAAAAAAAGTCCGCCACAGCATATGTTTATCTTTTACAGATAATTCACATTATCCATTCTTGTCTTTCATTGGTGCCAAGAAGATCGGGATAAGTAGATTCCCGGGCAAACGTACGCTGCCATACCGTTAATCCGATTGTGATGGAGATGTTTGCAAAATGTTCAGGATCTTCCCGGGAACGTTTAGAGGCTATAAGAGAGTTTTAATGCTCAGGCTCTTCACCCTTAAAAATCACCCTTTGTAGAGAAAAATGTAAAAAAAAATGTCGTTTTGTACGCTTAAATGGCTTACTCTGCCTACACCATAATAAATAAACCAAATCAAAATACACAGAATTGAATATCTCAAAAAAAAACCTACAATAAAGTCCGCGACAGCATATGTTTATCCTTTACGGATAACTTACAATAACCATTTTTGTCTTTCAATGATGCCACGAAGATCGGAATCAGTAGATTCGCGGGAAAGCATAGCAGCGCAGAGGGGGTATTCTTTTTACGGATAACTCAAAATAACGAATTTAGTCTTTCAGCTCATTTATGCCAAGTACATCGGACTATGTAGATTTCCGGCCAACGCCGGGTAAACAGCACGGGATATCTAAAAATATTTTTTTTTCTTTTACTTATTTAACTAAAAGTAAAAACACATTATGATTTATTTAGGCGTAGCAGCGTACGCCGGGTATGAGCTAGTACTATATAAATCATGTCCACCGCTGTGGTCTCGAGGTAGGGTAGCGTGCTGCCTTGTCACGCAGCGGGCCCGGGTTCGATCCCCGGTCGGGGCAGTTTTTCTGGGTGAGGTTTTTATCGGGGTTTTTCTTTACCTGTAAGACAAATGTCAGGAAAACTTTAAGGCCCAAACGGTCCCCGAAATCATATGGCCATCATCATCATGATCATCCTTATCATTATCATCATCATCCTTCACCGGTGTGGAAAGCAACGGGAAGCTACCACATCTACACAATTCCTTAGTAAAGCTGCAAGCATAGCATGAAAATGCTATGATTGCAGTGAAGGACCTGCCTTCGGGCAGAATTACTATGGATGGATGGATATAAATCTTATATAAATGATACATTATCATTCCTTGTTTATTACAAACTCATACAGTAATGCTGAATGGCATTACTGTGCACAAACATAAGATTTTTTTACATACTCTATAACATATTCGATATAAAACACGAATGATGTGACATGTAGGTATATACAATTTTCTATGATTTGCTACTTTCGTGGAAACGCCTTTTCAGAATAAATGTACATTCGAATCTTATATAACTCTAGCACTCATTATCAGTACAGCAACTTCTATATTTCTATCACAAATACAATCTAACATGTGGAAAATATGAAGAAACATGTTAGAGCAGTTCCTGGAAAAAGTATAATGGTGTAAACAAGGAAATGTATTGATGGAAAACAAATTACACCAGAATACTGCATCATACTGACAGCTTCACTAGCGACAAATGTGTCTAACACAAAAGTGATAACCGTCAGCTACGTAAAGCATAACCGAATGACGTCAGTGAACGTAGTATTATTCTCCTTTATCTAACTTTTACTCGTATCCTCATTTTAGCTTCCATTTAACAAATGTCAGATTTAAAAATTGCAGCATATTTAATCGCTTACTTAGCCTAATTTCGGTTTCTAGATTTTAAAGAATGCAGCATATTCTAGCTTTATTTTAGCCTATTTTCAATAACTAGGTTTTAAATAATGTAGAATATTTCTCTATCTATCTTCGGGTTTTTACAGCTGCTGCCGTCTTCCCGTGCCAAACCTCCAAAGCCTACGGTCTTGGGCATCTTCGATGCTTAGCCCTCTAGCTTGCATTACTGTCTTCATGTTTTCCTTCCATGTTAACCTTGGTCTTCCTCTTTTCTTCTTTCTGTTAGGATGCCATTCATATAGTTGCTTCGGCCATCGCTCATCTTCCATTCTTAAAACATGCCCTAACCACTTTAATTCCTTTTCCTCAATTCTTTCAATTATGCTTTCTTCTGCTTCCATTTTGTTTCTAATTATGTAGAATATTTCAACTTTCTTTTAGCCTAGTTTTGGCATGTAGTTATTTAAGAACAAATTGTACCTTTCCTTATAAATATATAAATCTTAAATAATGCAGTACATTGGCTTAATTTTAGCCTAGTTTTGGCATATAGATATTTAATTACATTGGCTTAATTTTAGTCTAGTTTTGGCATATAGATATTTAATTACATTGGCTTAATTTTAGACTAGTTTTGGCATATAGATATTTAATTACATTGGCTTAATTTTAGTCTAGTTTTGGCATATAGATATTTAATTATATTGGCTTAATTTTAGCCTAGTTTTGGCATATAGATATTTAATTACATTGGCTTAATTTTAGTCTAGTTTTGGCATATATATATTTAAGAACAAATTGTACCTTTCCTTATAAATATATAAATCTTAAATAATGCAGTACATTGGCTTAATTTTAGCCTAGTTTTGGCATATAGATATTTAATTACATTGGCTTAATTTTAGTCTAGTTTTGGCATATAGATATTTAATTATATTGGCTTAATTTTAGCCTAGTTTTGGCATATAGATATTTAATTACATTGGCTTAATTTTAGTCTAGTTTTGGCATATAGATATTTAAGAACAAATTGTACCTTTCCTTATAAATATATAAATCTTAAATAATGCCGTACATTCACTTAATTTTAGCCTAGTTTTGGCATATAGATATTTAATTACATTGGCTTAATTTTAGTCTAGTTTTGGCATATAGATATTTAATTATATTGGCTTAATTTTAGCCTAGTTTTGGCATATAGATATTTAATTACATTGGCTTAATTTTAGTCTAGTTTTGGCATATAGATATTTAAGAACAAATTGTACCTTTCCTTATAAATATATAAATCTTAAATAATGCAGCACATTAGCTTTATTTTAGTCTATTTTTGGTATACAGATATTTAACAACCAATTTTAGATTTCCCTTAGCCTAAACTCGATACATAAATTTTAAATAATAGAGCACATTAGGTTCAATTTAGCCTAGTTTTGGCATCTAGACATTTAAGAATAAATTTGAGATTTATCTAGATTTAAAGAATGTAGCATATTTTAGCTTTCTCTTAATTAATTTTTTGGAATGAAACACCATCGCCGTGGTCGTTACTATTATTGTTATACTATTATTATTGTTATGATTTCTGTATTATCAATATCATCATCGTGGTCCAAGCTTTTGTTATTCCAGAATTGTGAGGACTTTAAGTACGAGTTAAAACAGAAAATAGAAAACTGTATGGAGATAAAAATCAAGTAGCAGCTAGTTACCTCGAATTTAACAAGATCAATACAATTCTTTGCCATGTATCAATGAACTGCAGTATAATATCCATAAATTTCCTTTGAATGTGACAATAATTAATAATCTCTTTCTGTAATTAAATGCATTCTGATTATGTTAAGCTTTTGAGCTAGAGTATAGTGTTTATGTCGGATATACTATATGTATGTTGGATATAGCTATATATGCTATCCCGTACATCCCCACATGGTCTGATAGTACTCCTTTGAGCCAGTTACTAAACCAGACCAATTTAGTTATGTCAATTTCCTTACAACTGTCAGCGACTGACGAGTCATTAGTTCATGGTCTCGTAGTGGTATAGGGTGAGATTCTAAGGTACAGAGTGATGCAAAATAGATATTAGAAATGTTTTGTCTACTGTGGTTCAATCTTAGGCCATATTCTCCTTGTGTTATTATTGGATTGTAGCTCTGAAAATTCAGTAGCTCTCTCACCGATGTCTCAATTCACATTTCAGAATGGAAACACTAACATTTGCACAGCGTTTGTTTACCGTGCCTAACACTTATTTTGCGCCACCCGTTATTACTTGGAAGCAAAAGGTCGACTAAACTTTGCTCAGATGTACTCATTTAGGCTTATTGTTCTTTTAAAACCTCAAAATTACTCACGACCTGAAGTCCCTTCCAAAATATTTCTTCGGGTTTTAACAGCTGCTGTCGTATTCCCGTGCCAAATCTCCAAAGCCTACGATCTTGGACATCTTACTTGCATTACTTTTCTCATCATTTCCTTTCATGTTAACCTTGGTATCCCTTTTTCTTCTTTCTGGTCGGTTGTCATTGATATACTTGTTTTGACCGTAACTCATTTTCCATTCTTAAAATATGTGATAACCATATAAATAAAAGAAAAACAAAAATAAATCGATTAATATTCAAGTCTCCATGCATATAGTCGTCTCTATAAAGAGTAACTCCTCAATTCTTTCAATTATGCTTTCTTCTGCTTCCATTATGTTCCTAATTTCCTTTTTTTGACATGTTCTAATTTTGACTTTCTGGCACTTCTGCGTAAATAATCCATTTCTAGAGCTATTAATTATTCTATTCTCGTATTACTTATTGATTGCCCATACTTCACTTCCATAAATTGTAACAGATTCCACCAATGTTTTACCAATATACGAGTATATATATATATATATATATATATATATATATATATATATATATATATTTGTATCTTTCCAAATATGCTTATCCCATCATATGGAATTTAAAGATGATATTATTTTGCTATTAATTAAATTCTATGCTTTATGTTCTCTTTGCCTATACCTTCAATATATCTATAATTAGTCCCAATTCCTCATATTAAAAAAAATAAACCACTTCAGGAGGATTCAACCCGCGGGAACAGATACAAGCTAACGTAACCGCTAGACCAATATATCAATCAAGTAATTTCCTTCGTGAAATTGATCGATTTTCATTATGTCTGGTCTGTTGTGATGTACTGTACTCCCAGAGAAAGAAAGTTCCAAATAGGAATGCGGCTGATTCTAACGCCACATGGTTCTAGGTTGTATTGTACACTTCGAAAACATAGTTTGGCAATGCGCTGTAAGCATAATTAAAAACTATTATAACATACAAAACTAATAGCCCCATAATATTTAAAACTAGGGTGATGCCATATGAGTGTAATATACAAATTAACAGAATAAATGTTGCTGGATAGCAGGAATCTATACCAACTGATATAATTTACGTGTAGTGCAATGGTATAACTATCGCCACGTCATCTCTAGATAATTTTTATTCCAGAAACATATGTAAATCCTGCATGTAAATCCAACACCTCCGGTTCCGCACTAGGCTATTATCCCCGCACGGGGACCTTCTTTCTCTGAGAGTACAGTAGGCCTACCGTTTACAGTGAGAAGTGTATGCTTATGTCTCGTGTTTTTCAAAACAATGTAAGGTGCACATTTGCAGGGTGTCTCTAAAGTCACTATTCATTTCCATGAAAACACTATTTTCTTCGCATACACTGTTAGTTTAGTGTAACATGTTTAGCGCGGAAGTTTGTGCACGGGTACGCAGATTGTCATATGAAGGCACCAGATCTGAATTTACCCATACATTCCGTAAACCAGCCCTAACAAAGGCACATATTCATCTGCTTATAAACACATTTAAGCGTACGGCAGTGTGTGCGATTAGGCACGTCATGGACGATCACGCGTATCAACTGAAACAGTGCAATAGATTAAATTTCCAGTGATAGTCCAAACGCATCATCTCGACACCTCAGTAGGGAATTGAATACTCTTCGCAACACAGTATGGAAAATTCTACGTTTCGTTCTACGAAAACGTCATTATCACGTCTACTTGATTTGTTGAATAGTCTGATAGTGCATTTGAGTTTGCAGGGCCGAGGAGGGAGGGTATGAGCGCCCGCGTGTGTATGTGTGCGGGAGTGTGTGTATGTATATTTGTAATTGTTTTTAATTTGTTTTATTTTTAATTATTAATATACGGAATGAGACTATTTTATATCTATACACATGATCTTTTCATTGATGAGTATACATGTGTATTACTGTGTATGTAGTGTAAACATATATTATATATATATATATATATTCATTGTTTTGATTTTTATATTGTATTGTACGCCTATTTTTTCCCTTTACAGAGATTTAGGCGCTCTCCCCCTACTAATTTAGTTACATTTAGATGTCATTTTGAGTGGTACGTGGTCAACGTTCCGCCTCATACTGACATCTAGGAAACCAAGGTAGTACTAGGACGGGAAAATTCGGTAAATTTTGCTTAGAGGCCTTTTCATTCAGGCTTAAGATTTTTTACGAGCTGAAAATCTTCAGACTCGGGACCCACGGTTTTAAGTCCGTCCCGGAGGGCTTGCTCCTTGGATTTTTCCGTCCTAAAAAATCCATCGACCACGGCCGGGTTTGAACCCGCGACCCTTGGGACCAGAGGCAAGGAGCATAACCACTAGTCCACGGTGGCCGACAGGTGTGTAACCATGTAGGGATTTGTTTATATTATGATTATTTTTGTTTTTTTATTCATGGAAATATAATGCACGTAAGGCCAAGCGTGCACAATGTAAATACATACGTATCTCCTTCCTTTAAAAAAGGCAATAAATAAATAATGAGTGGAATTATTCCACTCATTCATTCATTCATACGGAATCGTATCACAGAAGCAGCAGGATTTATGTTTTAAATGTTTTTTTTTTTTTTTTGCAAATGCCCCAGGTTGTCTTTCTACATTCGTGGTGTTCTCTCCTGGCATGGCGTACTTGTAACCCACTTCTGAGGTTGGGGCGCCTGGAAGGCGGGGTTACTTTGCCCCGATGATATGATGATGATGATGATGATGATGATGATGATAGTGGTGCGTCAGGAGAGTCCCTAATCCTAAGCTTAATCTAAGATGAATATGAATGATGATGATTGCGATGGCCATATGATTTCGGGGACCGTTTGGGCCTTAAAGTTTTCCTGACATTTGTCTTACAGGTGAGGAAAAACCTCGATAAAAACCTCACCTAGAAAAACTGTCCCGACCGAGGATAGAACCCGGGCCCGCTGCGTGACAAGGCAGCACGCCACCTCGAGACCACAGCGGTGGACAGGTGTGTAACCATGTAGGGATTTGTTTATATTATGATTATTTTTGTTTTTTGTTATTCATGGAAATATAATGCACGTAAGGGCAAGCGTGAGCAATGTAAATACATACATATCTCCTTTCTTTAAAAGAAAAAGGCAATAAATAAATAATGAGTGGAATTATTCCACTCATTCATTCATTCGTACGGAATCGTATCACAGAAGCAGCAGGATTTACGTTTTAAATGTTAAGGTTTACATTTCGTTTCACCGCTGAAATATGGTGTATGTGTTTACACCTAGATGGCGGCAATGTAAAAAGGTAGTAGAATATGTGTAAAACTTCATAATAACGTTGCTTTCTCAATCATCGTCTTCCTTCATTGAAATGTGCAGCAGGCTTTAGTAAATTTGATGAAGTAGTGTAATTTGAAAGAGTGTTTATTTTGTTAACCTCTTATGAACAACACAATATTCACAATGAATTAATAATATATTGTAGACTTAATAATATGGGAGAAACAGGCTCCTCTGAATACTCTTCAGACGATAAACTAGCCCACTCTGTTTTCGTACGGGAGCTACAGGCTCCTCTCTGTATGTACTCGTATGGGAGCTACTGGCCACACTCTGTATGTGCTCTTATGGGGGCTACTGGCCACACTCTGTTTTAACAATAAAATTTCTTGGCCTTTTATATTCATTTCCCAAGGAAGTTTTAAAATTGGCTGGAGTATTTATTTTAACAAAATGTATTGTTTTGCAAATCTGAGCATATTCAACACGTCAATCAAATTTACACTTTTATCTTCTTCTTCTTCTTCCGAATGCAGTATTGGGTGATGATGCCCGTTCTGCGACTACAAAAACTGATCTTTCCATCGGTTGAAGGGTCTTCCGAGGACTCTTTTGCCTTTAGGGTTGAGGTGGTAAATCATCTTTGGTAAACGGGAATTTGACATTCTCTGGATGTGTTGGGACCATTTAATCTGATAATTTTGTATATGTTCAACCATTTCCCTACTATTCCACTGCATCCTTATCTCATCACTTTTCATTCTATTTATACTTTTATAATAAACATTGGTTTCGCTTCGCTAGGTACATGTACCTGCCAACTCTTGAGTTACCGTTAACCACTGTATAACAACAGCTTATTGTGTGGTCCCAAATAATAGCCAAATTAATTTTAATTCTAGGAATTACTAATGCTACAAATGGATGGTGACTTTAGAGATAACCTGTATAATAATGTAAAGGAGCGTAAGCGCTAAGATCGTGCTCTACTCTATGTTGTTTATTTATTGTATTTGCTATTTTATCATGTGGACATATGTATTGTATGCTCAAACTAGGCATAAGTAATATAGTAAGTTACATGGATTGTTTCTGACGTCTGACCACATTGAGCAGAGAACTGTTGTCAGTGCACTGCCCTCTAATATGTAATTGCGTGTATTGATCGCATTGTATATAGCCGGGATGAAACCTTCGGATTCAGAGAAGATATTACACATTGTCATCTATGCTTTTGATGTTTCCGATCAAATGACTTAAGAATTTCCTGTACATATCTATTGTTCATGGTATGGGCATATAATGAGAAGAAGGTACACAGAAACAAACGAAGTATTGAAAAGGATACCTCCTGGTAAAGGGAAACGTTGTAGACGAAAGCCAACGTGGATGAAGAGAATTCAAGTCAACATGAAGAAGAGGAATATTACAGAAGCAGACAGCCAAGACCGGGAAGTGTGGAAGAAAAAAATTGTGTACATGTATTTTGGTTCAGGATATACTGAATGAAAGGCGTGCATGGAAGCCTCTTGTAGGAAAACCAGAGGGAAAACGCCCAGTTGTTAGACCAAGAATGAGGTGGGAGAATAACATTAACTATGATTTGAGGGAAGTAGATTATACAGGGGATGATTGGAAAGCATTGGCCCAGGATAGGGATATATGGAGAGATTATGTCCGCGCGGTCATGAACCTACGGGTTCAATAGTGCCAGCAAGTTAGTTAGTTAGTTATACCTGTGCATATAACAGAAACACTCTCGAAATAAAAATACATATTGTAAATTATTATTATTATTATTATTATTATTATTATTATTATTATTATCATGATCATCAAACTAACAAACTAACTCACTGGCACTATCGAATCCATAGGTTCATTGCCGCGTGGACATAAGCTCTCCATGTATCCATATCCGGAGCCAATGTTTTGCAATCTTCCCCTGTATAATCTACTTCCCTCAAAAAATGGGTAATGCTATTCTCCCACCTCATTCTTGGTTTATGAACAGGACGTTTTCCCTCTGGTTTTCCTACTAAAAGCTTCCATTCATCTCTTCCATTCCCCATTCGTATCACATGTCCTGCCCATCTCAGTCTACCAGATTGAACTGTTATTATTATATCTGGCTTCCTATAAAGACCATGTAGCTCACTGTTAGTAGTCATATCCATTCACCTGTTTCTTCATCTCTGTTTGGTCCAAACATATTCCTAAGAACTTTATTCTCAATTATTCGTAATCTACTTTACTCCCTTAAAGTAAGAGTCCATGTTTCATCATCATAATTATTCTCATTGTCATCATCACTTTTTATTATCAGCTATAGTTTGCGATGCATCAGTCAATGAATCTTGCAAAAGCCTTTCCGAGATCTTCTTCTTCTTCTTCGTTTCATGTGATAGACCTAGTGGTCTGTTACGGTCTCAATCCAACGTTTGAAGGGTCTGCCCAAAGATCTCTTGCCTGGTGGCTGGTAATTTAAGATCTGACGTGGTATTCTTGTTCTGCTCATTCTTCTTACGTGAGATTTCCAGTTGTTTCTGTATTTTAGTAGATATTCCATGACTGATCCGAGATGAGATATAAAAATACAGGCTAATTAATAGCTATACCGGTACGTCGGATAAAATTCGCGCTAGTGTCTTGTTTGACAACACGTTTGTTCACATTTCCGCTAACCAAATTGCCAACATTTTTATTCACATTAGTTTAGGTATGTTAGGTTAGATCAGGTAAGTTAGGCTAAATTAGCTAGGTTAGATTAGATTAAATTAGACAGGTAAGCAAAACGTTTGTCAGTTATAATAATTCTGTATGTTTACAATTTATTTATCTCGAGAAGACTTTGACAATCTGTAAATGAAATATTTTAGAAGAAAATAATTTACCTAATGGGTTGCTTTTACTTAGCAAATATAATTTTACTGCTAATTTTAATAGAATGAAATTGAATGGAACATTATCGGGATACAAATTAAAAAAATATATCTGGCAGGAATACTCTCTAAGCCCACTCTTGTTTAATTGAATTATGAATGAGAAAACTGAAGATACAATGATCTTGAAGAAGATTTTCGGGCTGTAGGCCGTGGTCGTGAGGCTTGTAGTTCCCCGACGTTTCGCCAGAGACTGCGTCTGGCATCCTCAAGGGCTGTCTCGGCCTACAGCCCGAAAATCTTCTTCAAGATCATCATAGCAACTCCGGCCGTGAAAGTCTACGTGAATACATGAAGATACAATGTTTTAAAATAAAAAAACAATACAATCCATTACAGATTAATACGTGTTAGAGTTTTCATTCTTTTTATTTAACCAATGCCACCAGGAATTGTTTATAACGTTTCTGTTATTCTCTCTTGGCATGGCGGAATTGTAACCCCCTTTTTAAAGGCGGTTACGTTACTCCGATGATATGATAGGTGATGCTGATGGATGATAATTAAGCAAAAGGAGTGTTCTTAAACCTAAACTTAACATAAATCCAGACCACAGGGTTATAATAAATAGTGTTACAATTATCAACAGTAATCTAGCAAGAGGTTGTGTTTTTTCTTACTATTTAACTCATGCCCCAAATGGGAGTCAATGACCAATCACGTTTCAATGATTTCTGTTTTACAACCAATCAGAGTCGTGTTTCACGAAATATTTATTAGTGTTATATTTACCATATTAAAGAAAACTCCTCCTTTTTAATATTCTGAACAGGTCTGACCATTATTTTGCAGTGACTGAGGCTATAAGAAATACGGCTACTAGATTGTATATATAGTGCATAGATGTCAACACATAGCGCTTGCAGGAGTTAATATAAAAACATTTGTAGCAATTTATTATACCACCAAAAAAAGAAACCTCTGTTTGCACTTTCTTAAATGTATTTTTTCCCAGGTAATAATCCAGATAAATATAATTGTCATATTTACATCATACGACATCAGAAATGAATTAATATACAGTTTGATGTGTTTCATTTTTTCTCCACTAGAGAGCATTCTTACAATATTGCGTTCCTTTGGCAATAAATAGTATGATCTGGTTGCAGTGATAAATAAAAGAAGCAGTAGAAGTGTACCTATCGTTTCTCATTTGTTTTTAAACATCGCCGTTTACATTAAATATATAAATATTTTAAAATAACTATAGTTAAATAATGATTTGTGAGTAAACAGCTTAATTTTATTCGTTAAATAGTCCTAACAAATGCCACACTTGATTTCCAAATTCTCTAGATAAATTGGAAATCACTCGTGGCATTGCTTATGATAATATCTCAAGCTATAAAGTCGCGAGTGATTTTGTCTAATGAAAAACTTAACCTCGCGTTGGATTTGGAGTGACTGTTTAGCGAATAATACAACGTTAAAAGCTAAAAATAATTACTTACTTACTCACTGGCACTATCGAACCCGTAGGTTCATGGCCGCGCAGACATAATCTCTCCATACATCCCTATCCTGAGCTAATGCTTTCCAATAATTCACTGTATAATCTACTTCCCTTAAATCATAGTTAATATTATTCTCCCACCTCATTCTTGGTCTACCAACTGGGCGTTTTCTCTCTGGTTTTCCTACAAGAGGCTTCCATGCAAGTCTTTCATTCCCCATAGTGCAACATGTCCTGCCCATCGCAGTCTACGAGACGTAACTGTTCTTATTATATCTGGCTTTCTATAAAGACCATGTAGTTCATTGTTATGTAGTCGTCTCCATGCACCTGTCTGTTCATCTCTCTTTGGTCCAAAAATCCTCCTAAGTACTCTATTCTCAAATACTTGTGATCTCCTTTCCTCCCTCAAAGTAAGAGACCACAGCTAAAAATAATTATAATGTTTAATATTTACCAAATGTGAGGTTATGTATCCCCATCTTACTTCCGGGAGTATAGTTATAAATAGCATATATTTACTGTTAAATCTCTATAGGCTTGGGAAAAATCAATACCAGATGATTGTATGATAGATAACTATTAACAATAATGCAGATTCATTGTACAACATTTAATACATTTTTAGAGCAACAGAACTAACCTTTATTTTCTGGAAATTTTTGAAGTTTTTTTTTGTATTTCTTGCCGTACCATATCGATCATACATTGTTGGATCGATATCCTAGTCAAAGAAGTTAATTTGCGGAGATATATCTTATTACGAATTTTAATTTCAAAAGTTGTGTTGACAATACTGTCAGGAAGAGGCAATTTTACCAACAGAAAGAGGCAATTTTATCAACAGATAGAGGCAATTTTATCTACAGATAGAGGCAATTTTATCAACAGAAAGAGGCAATTTTAGCAACAGAAAGAGGCAATTTTAGCAACAGAAAGAGGCAATTTTATCAACAGAGGCAATTTTATCGGTCTATAAGATAAATAGTTATAAAAATTATTTATCATCTAAGGATAGGCTTTTTGATTGGAAGTGAAATATACTAAATATATTAGATAAATTGTACTTATACTTTATCTTCCCATATGAATAATTCCCTTTAAGAAATAAATTCATATGGTCTTACCGGGAAACAAACCCAGGACCCCATGAAGTGTAGTCACAAGTTCTGATGACTAACTCATGAGTCTAGTCTCGAGTTTTCTTGTAACAGTACTTTAAATAAACTACTTATATTTTATATCATCTAATTGATCATCTTTATAGTTAATCCCTTGTACATTCCATGTACTAAAAAGCAAAATATTTTTTTCTTCCAAGAGTTGTCCTTTTTCATGCTTTGGTCGTCATTAGTTTGATCCTTCCGGGAAATTCTCGTATAAGACTTGAAAGCATAATAATAGTCCCTTCGATTGGTTGCTGGCCAAAGGAAGGCAAGACCAGTGATGGGGCTGCCATCTTATAGCCTCTGGTCAGGCATTTCTGGAGAAGAAAAGAAAATAAAGGAAAGAAGAAATGGAAGAAAGGAAAGACTCCCTAGCCCTCGGATGCCCTAATAGCGTCGGGGTCGAAAAAAACAAGAGTTAACCAAGAGAGGTTAGAAAAAGTTACTAGTTATATAAAAGTTTAGGAATTATTAATCAAGTTATGAAACCATCCTTTGTACAAAAAAAACACCAGATTACATTTATATAACACTTTGGCTAGACCAGTGTTAACCTATGGTAGTGAAGCATGGACACTAAAAAAACAACATGAAAGAATAACGGCTTGTGAAATGAGATTAATGCGCAGAACAGCGGGTTACACCAGATGGGATCGGAAAAGGAACACCGATATCTTAAAAGAATTGAAGACTACGCCAATTTTGGAATATATTAAACAGTACCAACTAAATTGGAAACACCATCTTGAAAGAATGAGTTCAAATCGGATCCTCAAAGCTGTTTATAATTATATACCAAGAGGACGAAGATCACTGGGCCGTCCTATGAAACGCTGGAGGGAAAATTTTCTATAGGATCGTAACAGGCCTTGGCCTAATACTTGGAAGGAAGAAGAAGAAGACTTATATTTTATAATACAGTAAAACCTGTCTATGAAGGAACATGACGGTTCCTTAAATATATTTCCGTCTTGGCAGTTTTCCTTCTTATAAAGGGTTCCCAAATTACAAGCTTGAATTTTCTCACGCAGTGTAAGGGTTTTACATGCACGCTTTAAAGACATTACGTATTGACTGAGTGTATGTAACACAGCTCCGTTTACACGGCAATACAAAACAACTTTATTACACAAAAGCGAGAAGTAACTCAACTACAAGAAGACTGAAGAGTTTCCCAACTCCCTCGGAGGTAACGTAAGCAGGCAAGAAAAAGCCAGGAATTCCCCGAATGGCAACACAAGAAGGCAAAACAATATAATGCAGAATTTTCACATGTGGTTATTAATACTGTAATTAGAACGTGCTCTTATTGAGGTAAAAATTAACTATTGGCACTTTAAAAACCATTCCGTTTCCGCGATATGATGGTTTCCGGCTTATACTGGACGATTTTACATACAAAATCGTACCGTTCTGGAGATTTTTTTTCCGTCTCTACAGGTTTCCCTCTTATAAAGGTTCCGGCTAAGACAGGTTTTACTGTAGTATTTCAAACATTGTGAGTACTATTATATTTTACATATATTTTGTAAATCAAATCTCACGCAATTTTGTGGTATTTAATACAATGTATTAACCCTTTATAATCAACAAATGTAAAGGAAATCAATATGACAATAATAAATATATGAACTGTCTCTTAATAGATACTCCACATAACTTGTGACTCTTACGATGTTATCATAAGTAATGCCACAAGTGATTTCCAAATTATCGATAAATTCACGACTCACGAAGTGAGGAGTGAATTTATCTAGAGAATTTGGAAATCAATAGTGGCATTTATGAGGACTATTTAACGAATAAAATTAAGCTCTTTACTAAAAAATAATTATTTGAATATAGTTACCGGTGTTTTAAAATATTTATATAGTTAATGTAAACGGCGATGTTTGAAAACAAATTAGAAATGTGAGGTTATGTATATTCACTGCAACTCGATCATATTATTTATTGCCAAATAGGATCGCAATATTGTAAGAATGCACTCTAGTGGACAAATAATGAAACACATCAAACTATTATAATCAACATTATAGGTTAATTATTTATATTTTGAATAAACAACTCAGTAAAATCACTGCATCTATTCATTATTTGCTATATTCAATGTATTTGTTGGAGAAAAATAATGCTCTAACCTGTTCAGAATATAAAAAAAGGAAGAGCTTTCTTTATCACAAAAGCAGGAGCTGATAAAGAGAAATCGATAAAACACGACTGTCATTGGTGTAAAACAGAATTCATTGAATCGTGATTGGTCATTGACTCCCATTTGCGACATGAGTTGAATAGTCCATATTTACAGAATTCTTGTAGTTAATTTATCGTCATATGGAATTTTTATGTACACCGTATTTATATTAAAAGTCCCGCTCCGTAGCCGAGTGGTTAAGGTAAGATGCTTTGGTGCAGAGCTATGGGTCTTCCGCTACGCTGGTTCGAGTCTCCATGGCGGAGACATTTTCTCATGGAATTTCTGTCATTATGGAACCGGTGTCCACCCAGCATCGTGAGGAATTTGAGTAGCTACAATTAGTAGCGGCTCCCGGTTCTGAAAACCAGCTGTATTAGCTGGGGGACCTGACATGCTGACCACATATCATACCTACACTGGCTGGATGATGTCTACCTCTGTTAATAACGCGTGTAGATGTGAGATCAGCGTCCGGCTGGTAGGCCAAGGACCTTCTAGGCCTAAGAGAGAAAAATTAATAATAATAATAATAATAATAATAATAATAATAATAATGTTTAATTATTCTAGCAGAGTTAAGTCCATAAGACCTTCTCTCCCACTCAACCAGCGCATACATACAACTACGTATTTGCTATATAAGTTATAAATACAATATGCTAATTATCCATCCATCCTCAGTAATTCTAATCAATGAGTTGGTGTTTACTTGATGAAAATCCATATTCATTAATTAAATAAAAATAAACAAACTTAGTTTTATTTGATTTTCATATGCCCGAGGGCAGATCTTTCACTGCAATCATAGCATTTCCATGCTATGCTTTGCAGCTTTATTAGGAAATTACAAGTGTGGTAGCTTCCCGTTGCTTTCCACACCGGTAAAGGTTGACAAGTATTTAGAAACTTTTTAGAAATTCCGAGCTCCAGAAGAATACTATATAACTTTTCTCTTTTAATCAAATAAACTAGAAGATAAAATAAAATACAAGGAAACACAAAAATAAAATGGGAGGAAAGTTACAGAAAGAAAAAATGAGACCTGGCAGAAGGCGTGTCTACTGATGAAATGTATCTTGGAGGTGCAAGAAGTAGTGAAGTATGGAAAATAAGCAGCAACTTAGAGAAAATAGCCATGACTATGTAACTCACATCCCAAATGGGAGTAAATGACCAATCACGCTTCAATGAATTTTGTTTTACAACCAATCACACTCGTATTTCACCTCGAAGATTATCGGATTTTGATTACCAAAATTAAGAAAGCTCCTTTTTTAATATTATGAACGGGTCAGAGCATTATTTTGCAATGACTGACTCTCTAACAAATATATTGAATACAGCAAATAACGAACAGATTCCTTCGACGTAAACATTTGATAAATGTTCAATACATATGTTTTTAAATATTGATTTTACTGAGTTGTTCCCAAACAAATTAATTAATAACCTATAATGTTGGTTATATTACATAGTTTCATATATTTCTTTCTTTTCTTCATTAGGGTACATTCTTACAATATTGCGATCCTATTTGGCAGTAAATAGTATGATCAAGTTGCAGTGATGAACAAATCAAACATAACCAAACATTTCTCATTTGTTTTCAAACATCGCCGTTTACATCAATATATAAATATTTTAAAATAACCATATTTAAATAATGATTCATGAGTAAAAGCTTAATTTTATTCGTTGAATAGTCCTAACAAATGCCACTCTTAATTTACAAATTATCTAGATGCATTTTAAATCACTCGTGGCATTACTTATGAAAAATATTTTAAAGATTATATTTCACACGAAAGATAGGAAGATTATTCCAAGAATATGTTAACCGAACATAGGCACAAAGACATGAAAGAATAATTGGATGAAAGAAATTTAGAAGAAAAAGTGTTATAAATTCTGAAATTATCAGAATTGTATCAGATCTTTAAAAAATAACATCGCATAGAGTTTTAAGAATTCCTATATAACTTGTTAAATCAGATACTGATAAATTATTACAATTAATAAGAATCCATTAAGAAAGATTTATAAATGGAGAAGACATTCCAAACGATTGGATAGTACGACTTAAATAGGCATACGTTATACACAAGAAGGGAAAGAAAGATGTTCCGGTATGTAATAAATAATAGTAAAATAAATAAACCTAAAACAACACGCTTTATTAGAAAACCGAACTAAAAAACGAAAAATATTTTTAATTTCCAACACACTTGGGATAAAATTAAAGTGGTCAACAAAAAAATTATGTGCAACACATATAGAATTAAAATAGAATTATCAACAAAAAGAAAATAATTTTACCATCAAAAGCATGGGGTGCTTTTTTATGATTTTTACATTTTCTTCTTAGAGACTTTACTTTTACCAATATCTGTTTATTGTCAAATATGTTAATTGATATAGAGCACCCCACGCTTTTGATGGTAAAATTATTTTCTTTTTGTTGATAACTCTATTTTTATTCTATATGTGTTGCACATTATTTTTTTGTTGACCACTTTAATTTTATCCCAAGTGTGTTGGAAATTAAAATTATTTTTCATATTTTTAGTTCGGTTTTCTAATAAAGCGTGTTGTTTTAGGTTTTTTAAACTATTATGTATTCATTTTTATTTTTTTAGTTTTAATATTTTACAGAATAAGATAAAAATGTAAATATCTTTAAATTCGATACTATTGTAGTATGAGCTAAAAGTAATATTCTAAAAAAAAACCCTCCTAGCCGGATTTGAACCAGCGACCTATGGATTACTGAAATTATATACCAGTAGAGTTCAGCGCTCTATCAACTGAGCTCTTACAACGATTGACTAAAAAGTCGACAAGTCCGCAACCTATTATACCAGTTTTCATTTTTTTGATTTTCTGATGACTCTGGCCAGGATTTTAGAAACAAAATACGAAATTATTGTATTGTCACGAGTTCTTTACAAGTATATACAAAGTTTTAAGTCCATCCAATGTTTCTAAGTGGATGAAAATCGTGTTCAAAGATTCCGTTACATAGATACAACGACACTTTTTTGATTTTCTGACGATTCTGGCCAGGATTTTAGAAACAAATATGAAAATATTGTATTGTCACGGGTCCTTTACAAGTATACAAAGTTTCAAGTCGATCCAATGTTTCTAAGTGGGTGAAAATCGTGTTCAAAAATTCCGTTACATAGATACAAAGACACTTTTTTTTTCTGATGATTCTAGCCAGGATTTTAGAAAACAAATATGAAATGATTGTATTGTCACGGGTCCTTTACAAGTATACAAAATTTCAAGTCGGTCCAATGATTTTAAGTGGGTGAAAATCGCGTTGAAACATTCCGTTACATAGATAGGTAGATAGATGGATAGATAGATAGATAGAGGTCAAGCTAATATAAAGCGTGTAAAAAGAACTATTTAATACAATGATAAGGAGATGAGGAGGATAATTACATACTTTACAGAAACATGGGGAATAAAATCAAGAACAATAATTATACTGCAGAGACAAATTTTTGGAGATGTTGACTGGAATTTTAGGAAGAGATAAAATAAGAAACAGTCTAATTAAAACACGAATGTTCAAACTTTAACGTGGATTTCATAAAATAACAAACGAAATGGCATGACTATGTAAAAAGAACGACAGAAGACAGATTCTCAAGAAATATACTAGGTTGGTTGCCATCTGGTAGAAGAAAGAGATGACAGCCAAAATTAAATTACTTCATCTTGTACCTTGTAAGCCCATATTTCCCTTAACAGAGATTTAGGCGCTCTCCCCCTACAGGGAAGAATTTGAACCAGACTAATTTAGTTACACTTGTTTTCGTACAGATGTCATTTGAGTGGTCCGTGGTCAGCGTTCCGCCTCATACTGACATATAGGAAACCAAGGTAGTACTAATACGGGAAAATTCGATAAATTTTGCTTAGAGGCCTTTTCATCCAGGCTTAAGGATCTTTTACGAGCCTGAAAATCTTCAGACTCGGGACCCACGGTTTAAAGTCTCTCCCGGAGGACTTGTTCCTTGAATTTTTCCACCCTAAAAAAGTCCATCGATCCCGGCCGGTTTGAACCCGAGACCTTCGGGACCAGAGGCAAGGAGCATAACCACTAGTTCATACAAAAAAAAAGGATGTGCGCAATGAAACAAGAAAAGCCGCAAATAAGGACCACCCTAATATCAAACGCCAGCCGAGCAGCTCCACGACCTGACGAGAGAGGGAATTTAAACTATTACTCACATACGTTATTTTGACCACTTCAGGACATGAGGATTCCTCCCTAAATGAGTGATCAGCTCAATGTCAAGACCTCCTCCGAGACATCACAACATTAAGACGAAACACACCATTCATATGCACATTCATACTTAACACGGCGAAAATGGTGGTAATAATAATAATAATAATAATAATAATAATAATAATAATAATCAACAACAAGGAAGCATTAAGCCCAGTGCCCTGTCCCGATGTCATTATAGGTCGAATTGGTCCTTCCATCTCTTCAATGGTCTTCCCAACAATCTTCTCCCTTTTGGTTTATAATTATACATGCTTCTTGGTATGCGCTGTTCATTAATTCCTAATACGTGCTAAAGGTAAGCATTTTGATAATATTTTATTCTTCGCAGAGATTAAATATATTAAGTTCTATTTAATTAATGTTGGGAAGTAAACATTATGAGGTATAATCATTAAAATTCATCGGAGAACATATTGTTTAAACACTCACCTCATAGGATTCATGCTTTCATGATATCGCGATTTCAAACATAGTCATGTTCATCGTCAGCCATAACTCCGACAGTCGGAGTTATGGCTGACGATGAACATGACTATGTTTGAAATCGCGATATCATGAAAGCATGAATCCTATGAGGTGAGTTGTTTAAACAATATGTTCTCCGATGAATTTTAATATTAAGTTCAGTTCTTATATCTTCGTTTTTCTTTTTATCGGTCCTTTGGTATCCTGCTATTGCTCTCAACATCTTCATTTCTGCAGCCTCTATTTGTTTACTATCTGCCTTTGTTAATGTCCAGGTTTCACATCCATAGATAAGAGATGGAACTACCAATACTGTGTAAATTTTAAAATAGTTTCTTTTCTAGTTTTATTCAATAAAATACGTTTAATTGTACCACATAGATAATTGAATCGTTGTAATTTAGTGTGTTTATCTACATTTTTGTCATTATATATATATCCGCCTTTACCCCCAGAACAAGCGTCTGGTACTCATTTCCGTTAGAGGCTGAGTCGACCCCAGGGCCATAGTGCCGCCAGAAGGTTTTGGTCAGTTTAAAAATCCTGACCCCACCGGGATTGAACCCTCGACCTTCCGACTTGTAGCGCAGTGCCTTAACCACTACGCTACGGCGTGCCCCCCATATATATATATATACACAGCCGTAGCGTAGTGGTAAGGCACTGAGCTACAAGCCGGAGTTTCGAGGGTTCAAGTCCCGTTGGGGTCAGGATTTTTTAAACTGACCCAAACCCTCTGGCGGCACTATGGCCCTGGGGTCGACTCAGCCTCTAACGGAAATGAGTACCAGACGCTTGTTCTGGGGGTAAAGGCGGCCGTCACGCAGGGCTGACAACCCGGCTGACAAAGTGCCGATGGTCTAGAAAAGTGGGAGCCTTAACCTCCTACTACCCCAAGGGCCTCCGGGTCTGTTGTGGGATCACATTACTTTTATTAGTTTTATTTTAGCTGGCAGAGCTAATACCACAAGGCCTTCTCTTCCACTCAACCAGCGAATGTAAAAAAGTATACAAAAATTACATATTTATTACAATTTTAAGAGTTTTTTTCAGTGCCCTAGGTTTTTCATTTCGACATTTCTGGTGTTTCTCCTCCTGCTATTGGCTTAATTGTAACCCACTTCTGAAGTTGGGCGCCTAGAAGGCGGAGGTACGTTACCCGGATTATATGATGGGTGATAAATGATAATGAAGTGCTAGGAGAGTTCTAACCTATACTTAACCTAAATTCCAGACCATAGGCAACCATAGGAATAATTCCCTTTAAGGAAAAAAATCTTATGGTTTGACAGGGGATCGAACCCGGGACCTCATGAACAGTAGTCAGGATCGCTGATCTCTAGGCCATGAGGCTGGTCTATGATTAAAATATAGAGTAAACAAAAGACAATGGTGATGTGATCTAATACTAGCTAATACTAACAAAAACATGAAATTTCCATCCATCCATAGTAATTCTGCCCGAAGGCAGGTCCTTCACTGCAATCATAGCATTCTCATGCTACGCTTGCAGCTTTACTAAGGAATTGTAGGTGTGGTAGCTTCCGTTGCTTTCCACACCGGTGAAGGATGATGATAATGATAATGATGGCCATATGATTTCGGGGATCGTTTGGGCCTTAAAGTTTTCCTGACATTTGTCTTACAGTTGAGGAAAACCCCCGATAAAAACCTCATCCAGAAAAACTGCCCCGACCGGGGATCGAACCCGGGCCCATTGCGTGACAAGGCAGCTCGCTACTTCGAGACCACACTGGTGGACACATGGAATATAATAAAATTAAAATAATATAAAATAGAATAAAGTAAATGAAGCTTCCTAGATGATTATTTACAAAATGCTGAATATAGTTATAATGCACTTAAAATTTTCATTGTGTCGAACTTAAGATGTAAGTTAATTTGGATTTAAATAATGATAGTGATTGACAGTCCCTGACATGACTGGGAAGTGAGTTCCATGCTGTAGCCATAGATATTGTGTAAGATCGAGAGTATAGACATGTCATGTGCTATGATGGGTAGATGATGTTTGGGAACCGTTTGGGCCTTAAAGTTTCCTGAAATTTGTGTAAATGGATTAAATTTCATCACAAACATTCTAGCGTGCTATAAAATGTTTAACCAACAGCAAAAAGTGATATCGTTCATGGCGCTACGTTGCACATACCCGCAGAGGGACACAATTCTGAAAGAGTTGTATTGCATTTCGTTACAAAGACACTATCGCTCTCTGTAATGGACGTCTGCTCAGTCTTTGCTCCTTTAAAGTAGACCTTCCATGCATACACGTTTGTCTGCAGTTGAAAGGTCACATCAAACAAAGAGAAATACAATTTCCTTCATCAAGCTCCTTTTCAAAAGGTTTAACCCTGTATTTTTATTTATAAAAAACTCGAAAACTTCATACCCGTTAGTCTTCTCTGTCATAATATAATAATAATAATAATAATAATAATAATAATAATAATAATAATAATAATAATAATAATAATAATAATAATAATAATAATAATAATAGTGGAATGCAGGCTTTCACGGCCGGTAATCATGGTAATAAAAGATTCCGGGCTATGTGGCCGTGGTCTATAACTGGCGTTTCTTCCAGACGTTTCTCCCTCAACTGCGGAGGGCATCTTCAGTGGCGAGCGCTTACAGCTGTTGTTTCCCTGTCGTAGACTCGACTGCGAATGAGTCTACGACAGAGAAACAACAGCTGTAAGCGCTCGCCACTGAAGATGCCCTCCGCAGCTGAGGAGAAACGTCTGGAAGAAACGCCAGTTATAGACCACGGCCACATAGCCCGGAATCTTTTATTACCAATAATAATAATAATAATAACAATAATAATAATAATAATAATAATAATAATAATAATAATAATATTCTTTTTATTTATATACAGAATTTTAATGTTTACACATCTTTCTGTGTGTAAAGTTTATTTTTGTTCTCCACTCGTCTCTCTCCATCCAATCCATGTCCTCCAGTCCCCTTGCTCTCATAATAATAATAATAATAATAATAATAATATAATAATAATAATAATAATAATAATAATTTCTTTTTATTTATATACAGAATTTTAATGTTTACACATCTTTCTGTGTGTAAAGTTTTATTTTTGTTCTCCACTCGTCTCTCTCCATCCAATCCATGTCCTCCAGTCCCCTTGCTCTCATAATAATAATAATAATAATAATAATAATAATAATAATAATAATAATAATAATAATAATAATAATAATAATAATAATAATAATAATAATAATAATAATGATAATAATAACAATAATAATAATAATAATTTTATATACAGATTATTCTATGTTTATACATCTTTCTGATCGTAAATTTTTATTTTCATCCATTCTCCTTCGTCCAGTCCATCCATTCATGTCCTCCAGTCCGCTTGTTCTCATTCCAGTTCTTATTTATTGCATCCATGAGTTTCGAGGACTTCCTTTCTTTCTTCTTCCAGGTGGACACCATTCCAAAGTTTTTGTGGTTAACCTTTCTTCTTGAATTCGTCGTAGTTGGCCATAACAATGTAGGAAGGGGTAGAGAGGGGTTAGTGATGGCAAAGGAATTTTGCATTATCTATTCTATCACAATAGCCCTTTTGTTTCAGGCACTTCACTTACTGTACATAGTTTATATAATCTACTATTGAATATTTAATAAGTATTCATTTTTTTCGAATGATTTGATTTCTTATTTTTTCTCAGTTTTTGAATATCTTGTTGTTCTTGATGGAAATCCATTTCCATCGACATAAGTTTTTGTTGCAATTTTTTGTTGAATTTTCATGCTACAGCTCCATATGTGATAATACTTCTAACTACTGAATTATATATTTGTAACTATTTTAATCATGGATTATGTACATACCTTTTTATCACAAATGGGTATGACGGGGTCCTGAATGAGTGATCAGCTCAATGTCAGAGCCTCCTCCGAGGCAACACAACATTAAGACGAAACACACACGTTTCACTCACACAGTCATACTAAACATGGCGAATATGATGATTATAACGGTCATATGACGTTAAGGGACCGTTTGGACCTTACATTTTCCTGACATTTATCTTACAGACGTGTAAATACCCCGAAAAAAATTACCCAAAAAATATGTGCCGATCAGGGATCGAACCTGGACCCGCTGCCACCCTAATATATATATATATATATATATATGTGTGTGTGTGTGTGTGTGTGTGTGTGTGTTATATTGCAGATTTTCGCGGATATAAGTATGAATAAGAAGAAAACTTTCTTAATCATATATATATATATTGGGGTTGTACTTATTATAGGGGTGGAATTAAAATATCATCTGATTTCAACACACAGTCTCTATTTTTTTTCTTTGGGCCTAATTTGATTGTGTATCAAATTCCATTACAATAAATTAACATTAATCCCTATCTCACTGGTCCTAAATTTATAAATAATAAAACATACTTAGGCCTACAGCAAGAGTATATTCTATTGTCTTAATCAAGAGAAATAATTAATAGATATATTCAAATATAGCCGTTTGAATTAAATCAATTGTTTTACCATAAATCATTACCATTTTCATCGATATTTTCTTTCAAATGTGTATTTATTCTATGCGCCTGTTATAGCTCAATGCGGTACGGGTTCCTCAAATTTCAAAAAAATTCACTTTAAATTACTTACTTACTTACTTACTTACTCACTGGCACTATCGAACCCGTAGGTTCATGGCCGCACAGACATAAGCTCTCCATACATCCCTATCCTGAGCTAATGCTTTCCAATCATTCCCTGTATAATCTACTTCCCTCAAATCACAGATAATGTTGTTCTCCCACCTCATTCTTGGTCTACCAACTGGGCGTTTTCCTTCTGGCTTTCCTACAAGAAGTTTCCATGCATGTCTTTCATTCCCCATACGCGCAACATGTCCTGCCCATCGCAGTCTACGGGACTTAACTGTTCTTATTATATCTGGCTTCCTATAAAGACCATGTAGTTCATTGTTATGTAGTCTTCTCCATTCACCTGTCTCTCTCTTTGGTCCAAAAATTTTCCTAAGAACTTTATTCTCAAATACTCGTAATCTCCTTTCCTCCCTTAAAGTAAGAGTCCATGTTTCGCACCCATATAATATAACTGGTAGAATAATAGTTTTATATATTTTCAGCTTAACGTTTTTTGAAAGGAGTTGGGACATCAAAAGTCTCTGCAATGCATAATAGCATGCATTTCCAGAATTGAGCCTATGCTTAATTTCTTTGTGCGTCTCATTCCTATTTGTGATTATTGTTCCTAGGTATTTGAATTGAGCCAATTCCTCAAAATTTCCCTCATTTGTCGTTAGCTGTCCATTTCCATTATATAATGTATTTCTACGTGTGACCATATATTTAGTTTTACTGATATTTACTTCCAGTCCTAATTTCTTAGTGTTACTCAATAGTCTGTGCGTGTTGGCCTTCAGTATCTCCTCGCTATCAGCCAGTAGTACTACATCATCAGCATAAACTAACAGCTTATTAATACCATTCAGTTGTAAGCCTTCCTCATTCTCTAAAGATTTAATGGCATGCTCTAGTACAAAATTAAATAGTAGAGGAGATAGTGCATCTCCTTGCTTCAACCCATTCTGGATTTCAAAAGTGTCTGAAAACTGTTTGCCTACACGCACCCTACTCGTTGAGCCATTTAGACACATTCGTATAAGTCTAACTAACTTTTTAGGAATTCCGAACTCCAGCAGGATACTATATAACTTCTCCCTCTTAATTGAATCATATGCTTTTTTGAAGTCTACATATAGTTGATGTACAGTACCATTATATTCCCATTTCTT